>CM050926.1:15402808-15602808 GCA_027742785.1 Vigna reflexopilosa | reverse complement strand
GTTTCCTAGGTCATGCTAGATTCTATCGAAGATTTATTAAGGATTTCTCAAAGATTGCTAAACCATTGAGTAATTTTCTTGCTAAAGATACACCGTTTGTAATGAGTCATGAGTGTATACAAGCTTTTAATGTTTTAAAGAAAAGCTTGATTTCTGCTCCAGTAATGGTGGCTCCAGACTTGAATAAAGAGTTTGAACTCATGTGTAATGCTAGCGACTATGCCATAGGTGTTGTGTTGGGACAAAGAGAAGAAAAGGTATTTCATGTTATTTACTATGCTAGTAAAGTTTTGAATGAAGCCCAACTAAATTATGCTACTACAGAAAAAGAATTTTTGGCTATAGTTTATGCATTGGAGAAATTTAGATCTTACTTCATTGGATCTAAAGTGATTATTTATACGGATCATGCGGCTATAAATTACTTACTGACAAAGCCGGATTCAAAGCCACGGTTGATTAGATGGGTGCTTCTGTTACAAGAATTTGATGTAGAAATTCGTGATAAAAATTTGGGAGTCTTTTTCAGATGAAACTCTCTTATATATTCAGCAAAGGCCATGGTTTCCTGACCTGGCTAATTTTAAAGTTGCAGGTGTTGTTCCTGAAGAATTGAATTGGCAACAGAAAATGAAGTTCTTACATGATGCTAAGCAATTTATATGGGATGATCCGTATTTATTCAAGATTGGAGCAGATAATCTTTTGAGGAGATGTGTAATGAAAGAAGAAGCAGAAGGAATTTTGTGGCATTGTCATAATTCTCCTTATGGAGGTCATTATAATGGAGAGCGAATTGCTGCAAAAGTTCTCCAAGCAGGATTTTATTGGCCGACTTTGTTTAAAGATGCTCATAATCATGCTAGGAGTTGTGACAAATGTCAAAGGACGGGGGCTATTTCACGAAGGCATGAGATGTCGTTGCAAGGCATTCTGGAAGTTGAAGTTTTTGACTGCTGGGGTATTGATTTTGTTGGGTATATATTACGTGAGTAAATGGGTTGAATCTCTAGCATGCCCTAAGAGTGATGCTAACACTGTGATCAAATTCTTAAAAAGGCAGATCTTTTCATGTTTTGGAACTCCCAGGATACTCATCAGTGATGGAGAGTCTCACTTTTCTAATGCTCAGCTGCCTAAGGTACTCAAATACTATGGGGTGACATAAGGTGGCAACACCTTACCATCCACAGACAAATGGTCAAGCTGAAGTTTCTAACAGGAAGATCAGAAGAATTTTAGAAAAGACTGTCACTTTCTCAAGAAAATATTGGTCACATAAATTAGATGATGCTTTCTGGGCATATAGGACAACCATGAAAACTTCCATGGGATTATCACCTTTTCAGTTGGTATACGGAAAAGCATGTCACCTGCCAGTAGAAAGGGAGCATAAAGCTTTATGGGCTTTGAAATTTCTAAATTTTGATCCTCATGAAACTCAAAGCAAACGAAAAAAAATCAATTGTTGGAGCTTGAAGAAATGCGATTACATGCATATGACTCATCTAAGAGTTATAAAGAAAAGGTAAAATTTTATCATGACAGGAAGCTAATAAAGAGAACTTTCTACCCAGCGGAGTTGGTGTTGCTATTCAACTCACGGTTAAAGCTATTTCCTGGAAAATTGAAATCAAAATGGTCAGGACCTTTTGTGATAAAGCGTGTATTCCCAAATGGAGCAGTGGAATTGGAGCATTCAAATGATGATGATCAGCAGCAGAGTTGGGTGGTGAATGGTCAGAGGCTCAAACATTATTTAGGAGGAGATGTGGAACAATTCTCCTCAGTAATGATGTTGGTGGATTCATGAGGTTTGGGTCAGGTTCGTGACATTAAACAAGCGCTACTAGGAGGCAAGCTAGGGTTTTATCTTGCACTTTTGTATTTTTTGTTTTTTTTAGAATAGGTTGAATTTTGATTTTCAGTGTCTATGCTTGGCTTGAACACTATTTCTTACTAATGTTTGACTGAATGATATTGCATGATGAATCTGTTTGATGATGATTGGATGTGGATGATGATTGAGTTATGTTGATATTCAGGTGAAAAGTTCACTAGCTATGTGAATAAATGTATGATGGATTATGATTGTGGTTATGATGCTAAGCAGGGTGTATGAATGGATGATGTGTGAGAAAGCATTTTGTGTGAGGTATTGAGCTCTAGAGTATTCATTGTTGTATGTACTGTTCACAGGAAAGCATGAATGATATTGCCTGAGTCTCGATAATTGATTGAATTGCATGTTTATGTCTATGATCAAGGCCATTTTTGGAAGCCCTTACTTAGCCAAATTTTCACCCAAAGTGATTAAAATGCTATACCCTTTTTGAACCTTGGCCTTAAACAGGATGAAAGCCCTTGATTTGAAATTATTGACTTTGAGTTGGATTGAGAATAATTGTATGTACTGAAAAGATTCAAGTTTGGGGTTGTTGGGAAAATTTGAATGAAAAAAAAGGGTATTGAGCTCAAGTGTGATAAAGGAAAATGCATGAGAAAAGAAAAAGAAGAAAAAAAAAACATGAAAGATGGGCTCAATGTAAAAATAAAAGGAAAGGAAAGAAGTTGGGAATGAGTGAGATTGGTTAAAGAAAGAGAGATTGTGCTTGAACTTTAAATGTTAAATTAGCTCTCTTGACTCAAGGCTTTTGTGGTCCAGAAAAACCAATTTTTCTTGTTAGCCTAGCCTCATTATAAGCCTTGGAAAAGTCCTTGTGATGGCATTGACATGTAAGAATGTTGATTGTATTAGATGAAGGGAAATTTTGATTCATGTGACATGTGAATAGTAGCGAGAGGAGTGACTTCTTAAACACTTGAGTGATTGAGTGAAACACTTGCTTGGTGAGAATTGTTGAATTCCATGATTACATTTATGCTTAGTTGATTGATTATTCATAAATAAAACATCTGTTGGGAAATATGTGATCATGTGAACTGAATTGAATTGAAAGCATGCATACATCTTAATTAGATTCCACTGAAAAACTGAAATGGAGTAGTTCTTGTCATAAGAAAAATGATTTTTGGGATTGTTGAACTATTTGATGAAAAAGTGGAAAGCTAAGTTTTGTTTTGTTTGCTTGAGGACAAGCAAAGTTCAAAGTTTGGGGTTGTGATAACGGTCTAAAAACCGTTATTTTCATTCTTAATTTAATATCAAAATATACCATTTATGACCATCAACAATCACATTGCTAAGAGAGTACTGCCACAAGGTATTTAGAAAGACCATTGTACGAAGGCTCTGGAGAGTCATATGTTGTTATTTTGAAAACGGATAACATAGCAGCGGTAACTTCTTTACCAAGTGCTGCCAAGGAAGATTTAAGTTCTTTCAACCTTGTTTATGCATTTTGAAGCCTCACAAAACTCCCTGCAGAAACATAAGAGTTCCTCAACTTTGATCGACGCCTCAAAACTTCAGCAGCCTAATGAGAAGATATCTATGATAAATATCATGCATAGCATACCATTGTAGTAGTAAATTACTATCTGTGCTTCTACTTCTTGATGAAGTTTATCATACCGGTGAGTGAGATGGCGTGCATCCAATAAAGGAGCTCCTGTTATCTCCTATTATATGTGCCCGCAGTGGTTCAAATATCTATATAGAACCTGAAGCAGAGTTAGAAGCAAGAAAATTGGGGATGGAACATGATTGCTAGTCTTCATGTTTGTTTTTATCAAACAAAGAAAAAACTAATATCCTAATACAAATATGGAGTAGTTGAATTCCAGAGTCCATGAACAATGTATTAATCTTTGGCAAAAAGTATTTATGCAGAATGCAACCACCAGTAAATCAGTTAGATATAATGTTACACTAAAAAATATTAATTGAAAAATTAATATATATCATATGATTCACTGAAAGTCATTATTTCACAAAATTACCACTTCAAGACTATATTTGAGAGTACAAAAGAAATCCCGAGCAAAGTCTCCCTCTCATTTTCCATCATATCATACGAGTTACCAAATTGAAGAGAATCCCTTGCAAGGGGATAACCACTACTAAGATTCTCGGTCCCATACCTACACTAGTACCTACCTAGCCAATTTCCTTACTGAATCATAGAAAACAAAATATTAATTGAGGCATAAACCAAAATAACAGAGGTGCAAAAGGCCAAAAGCAAAAGGTTATTTGTCTCCATCTGCTTGGAGTTAACAGAGATGAACCCTTCAATAGCTCGAACAATGTGCCGCTATAAATGTTGTTGAAAGACATAGGTTAAAAACATAAAAATAGCCCATGCGGGATAAAACAATGAATCTCTTTGCTTGAAGAAAACCGGAGCAATTGTCAAAATAGCCCATGCGGGATAAAACATATCAAAATTTATTTTCTATATGTCTAGGAAATGCATTAAAAATGAGGATAAGAGAATTTTAAGTGTCTTGGACGAACTTTCACACTGGTTATCAACTAGGAAAATTGTCAAGGTTTTTAGATCAACCCAAGCTTACTCTGATTTACATGGTAAGTTTCTTCCTTTTTGAGTAACTTGAACTAATGTTTAGCTAATCTGAATACTTGGTATTTGTAGGAGTGATCACTCGACATGAAACAAAGCTTGCGAAGCCCGACATATTCTGCAATATAAGGAACAAGATGCTCTAGTAGAGAGCAACAAGAGAGGGGAAAGCTCCTCTGTTCTCAAGCTGACAAGTCCTTTGGCCCATATACACTCCTAGGAAGATTTAGACATCAAAGACTCGTTGCATGGGCAAAGAAAGAAAGAGGACGATGCCCAAAGTTAACCCACATGCTAACAATTAAGGGATCATGTTTGCATGGTGGGTTGGACTAGTCGACACCCAACTTAATATGAACCAAAGTATGCACTATAATTTAAATAATAATCAGAAGAAGTTGATAGACAATAGTGATCTAGACGCTTTGATGCACTCTCACAATGTAAACACTTTTCCCACTGAAACAATCAAATATAGAAATGAAAACACCTGCACACACAGAATCACACATTCTTGTTGCAGAATCCCTTTGAGAAACACCTCTCAAAGTCCAAGAGTTCCTCACTCTTCTTCCTGTCGCACACGAACAGGGAACAACACAATCAACAAGTGCATAAACATTTTCTGATCACAGTAGATACACCTCAAAAGTGCGAATAGAATCAGCCAGTCAAGCTCTCAAATCTCCTCTCAAGAATCCTTCAAGTTTCCTCAAGATCTTCTTTTCTATATGCAAAGACAAGAGTTTTAATCGATTTAACAACTAATGTAATCAATTCAAACTTGTTGTTTTTCCACAGTTCAAAACATAAGTTGTCTGATTAACTTAATTGATTACAAGAATACTATAATCGATTAATTCATGCAAATTTACTTTTGTGCTTGTGGTTTTCATCATATAGAAACATACAGTATGCATACAAAGATGTAAACTCATCATAATCAGTAGTAAGCAGAAACAACAGTATGTTAACATATGCATTTATCATAATAAGCATGTAGATATCCATATATGTATTTCATCACATAGAAACACATTTCTATCGTGATATGACAACATCTATATGTTGTTACTATTAATGTGTTATCATCATAAAAAACAAACACAACATAGATTAGGTTCAACACTCATATTGCTCCCCCTATCAACAGAAATAGTCTACTACTACCAGTCCGTAGCGTTTACCACTCATAGACGCAGTTCTTGTATGTCCAAATAAATTTATATGGAGTAGTTCAAGAGGTTGTTTAGTTGAAACAATATTTTTTACTTTTGAAACATTCTTTGACCTATTTTCCTTTCATGCAAGCACTACAGCAGATTGTATCATTGAAAGATACTTCTAGCAATCCTCTTATGAGATCATGACATTGCAACTTTAAGATTAATCTCAAGCTTGCATGTCCACAGTTATTGTGCCATGATATTTCCTCATCTTTCATATATATTAGACAGGAAACACTTTGATATCGTAGTTCATCTAGATTTATCTTATACAAGTTACCTTACCTATTAGCTGTAAATACTAATGAACTATTATTATCTAAAATTCTAGATTGGCCTTTTTCAAATAAAACATTGTATCCATTGTCTCACAATTGACTTATACTTAGTAGATTATGTTTAAGGTCATCTACTAAAAAAACATTATCAATAGAAGGGGAGATGTTTGTACCTATCTTTCTAATTCCAATGATCTTTCCCTTTTGGTTTCCTCCAAAGGTGACCGATCCTCCCTTCTTGCTCCTCGACCTTAGCAACATACATTTTTCTCCTGTCACGTGTCGTGAGTAACCACTATCTAAATACCATGACAGAGTTTTTCCTTCGGTCATTAAGCATACCTGCAAGAGGAAGTATTTGACTCTTAGGTACCCATATTGCGTTGAGTCCTTGCTTATTTGTTGTGTACATCTTCTTCTTCAAAGAAGATGATGTATTGTCGGTTAACCTAATGAATATAGTATTCCTGGTTTTATTGGTGGGGTTTGTGTTGAATTTGTTGAACACTAGGCCTCGTTTGTTAGAGGGGTGCCTATTGTCTCTTAATAGAAGATTTAGCCTATCATTTTCTTCAAGTGTTCTATTCAACAATATAAGAGTGTCGTTTTCATGCCTTAGGGATTCGACGCATTTAACATTTTAAGTTATATCTTCTACAAGTTTTTTATTTTGCAAAAGGGTTTTCTCCTCCTTTTCAGAGGCAGTGAACTCTTTCCTAAGATTACTAACGTTTTGTTGTAGCAACTTTACATCATCATTGGATGATATTACTTCTTCTTTTAAACAATTGTTTTCTACATAATGAAAGTATCTTTGTTATAGCAGTTCATAGTATGCATTGTTAGAAAGAATGAAGCTTGTTTCTCAACACCAAGAGGGGGGTGAATTGGAATAAACACGTGCACTTTTTAAATCTTTTTGCAGAATTAGAATAATCTTGAAATCTTTCTTGCACGGTAAGCAGAGTATGTATGCAATGGAAATGTAAAGAGATAAGGAAAGAAGATCAAATACAGTTTTTATCCTGGTTCGGCCTCAATGCCGACATCCAGTGACCCTTCCAATCAACCACTGATTGAAGGATATTTCACTATAATGATTGGAGAAATACAACAAAGGTTTTACACTGAACACACTATCACAATGTAAACACCTTTCCTACTCAAATAATCAAATATAGAAGCAAGTACACCTGGACACACAGAACCATGTGTTCCTGTTGTAGAATCCCTTTGAGAATCCCCTCTTAAAGACCAATAGCTCCTCACTCTTCTTCCTGTTCCACACGAACAAGGAACAACACAATCAACAACTGCAGAATTCTTTTCTGATCACAACAAATACACCTTCAACAGTGCAAATTTGATCAGTCTGTCAAGCTCTTCAAATCTCCTTTCAAGAATCTATCAAGGCTTTTCACAATCTTTGCTTCTTGATTCTTGGAGCGTATGTACAATTTGTAAATCTTTTTGAGATCACTACTACAGAATTGACCATAGATAGCGCTAAATAGATAGCGTTTTTTTAAATAAGCGCTATCTATGAATGTGCGGAACAATAGATAGTGCTTTTTTAAATACGCGCTATCTATATATATGACAATAGATAGCGTTTTTTTAGAAAAGCGCTATCTATACAAAATTAATACTATTGTTTTTAAATTATAATTTAAAATAAATCAATAGATAGCGTTTTTTTGAACAAGCACTATCTATTCCAGCACAATAGATAGCGTTTTTGAAAAAAAGGTTTTCAATTTTATTGAGGTGGGTGTAGTGAGAACGTGGCTTCGAAACCGATTGAGAACAATATTGTTTATATTTTCTATCCTTATTTATTTTCTCTTTATTTTTTTTTACTTCTTTCTTAGAGTTTTGTCGAGAAGAACAAAGATATTGTTGGCACGAGAGAGAATTCAGGGGTCGAGGGCATGCTTTTCGAAGGTTCATTCTTCCTTTTCTTCTCTATTTCCCTTCACTAATACTCTGCCTCTGTCACCGCCCTCTCCTCCTAGCCCCTCCCAATCTCCCCTTCCCCCGCAACCTCATCTTCGCTGACGCCGCTGGCTCCCTCGCCATTTTTGACGCGGATGGCTTCGTCCATCTTACCGCGCTCTCCGTCCACCGCAATGTCGCTATCAACGACCTCACCCTGCACCTGTCCGGTGAGCATGCCCTCACCGTTGCTCGTGACAGCTTCCTTGCCATCGTCAAGCTCGTCCGCGACCGCCGTAACTGCTGCTTATGCCTCGACAAGGAAGTTACTCTACTCTAAGCTCGTTCTTTGCGCTGCTCCTGCTAGGGTATGTGATTCTTCAAATTCTTTCTTTGTTTTCTCGAATTATCATCGAATATCAAGTTGGGTATTTATATTTTCTCTATTTCTTCTTTTGGTACTGTTGATTTTTCTTGTATGTTAAAATATCCTAGGGTTTAGGTAGCATTTGATAAAGAAAGTTTGGTATATTTGCACTAATTAAGTTTTTCGGGCGTCTAATACTTGTGATGTTCTGTAGTGGGAAGATTTTACACAGATTTTGGAGATTGTTTTGAAGCATCAATGAACTGTGAGAAGTTCCCAGAGAAGGTGCACTCATAAACTAACTATCTTTAACTTTGGATGATGGAGATTATAGATATTTTACTTTGTCTTACAGAACAACTTAATACCTCATTGTACCCATGTCAATGCTAATTCTTCTAAAAAAAATTGCATATAAAATTTAGATTTGATGGCTTAATTATTGATTTGTTACTTGCTTACTACAGGTATCCTCCACATGGAAGAAGAGCAAACGATATAGTGCAAGGCCGTGTCTAAGTTAACAGAGCAAATGATATATAAAAATGATGTACATTTTTCTCAATTATTCATTCTAATTTGTACCCTTAATCTTGTATGCCTTGATTGATAGGTTGGAAGAAGAATAGTGCATGATTCATATTGGAACTATATACTGGATTATGTATGGAAACCATTCTAAATTTATAATTAACTATATTTGTTCTGATATCTACATTGGGGAAGTGACTTTTCTCTGTTGTTTTCATGTTGATTGTAGGAAGATGAAATAAAGCCTCTACTTGATGTGACAAAAACAACTCTGTTTCACTACTGTATGTAGTGTCTTATGTTGATGAGGTGCAATTGTCTTGAGTTTTAATTCCTTGTCAAGTATGCATTCTAAAGCTATCATTTTTAAAGAAGTTTATCGAATTTCAGCACCAATAGATAACACTTTTTTTAGAAGCGCTATCTATTAATATATAGCGCACACATAGATAGCACTTAAAAAGCGCTATCTATGATAAAAAAAAAAAGGGCTATCTATGCACTTTTTTGTAGTAGTGAAAAGTGATAAAAAGTTACAGAATTACAAACAATGTGTCAATTTATAGTTACTGTCATATCAGACGCAAAGTAATCGATTGTGTTAGTAAGGTAATCGGTTACATAAAACCGATGTAACAGTATTACAACTAACTCAGCTCTTAATTGAATGTATAATTAATGTAATCAATTTTCATTTAATGTTAGTCAAACATATTTATTAAAAAAGAAGTGTTTCATTTCTCACACCAAGAGGAGGGTGAATTGGTGATGTGTAAAAATGATTTCTTTTAAAATCTTTTTCGCAAAATAGGATGTCTTTGAACTTTTCTTGAATCGCAATTAAATTTGTATGCAATGAAACAGTTAGTGTAATAGAATGCAAAATCAGTGTAATTGACTAAATGTAGAGAGAAGGGATAAGAGAATTCAAACACTGCTTTTTATACTGGTTCGGCCAACCTGCCTACATCCAGTGTCCGTCCACTCAACCTAAGATGGAAGCCAATGCACTTTAGAGATATGAGTGTTTACACCAAGGTTTTTACAGTGACCTCACGTCAAAATGTTAAACACCTCTCTAAGCCACTAATCTAATATAGGCAATACAAAAACAGACACGCAGCAAGAACAATCCTCTTTTGCTGTCAACCCTTTTGAGACACCCTCAAAGTCAAGAACCTTGTTCTTCTTCCTATATACACCACAGGGAATACCAAAAACTCTAAGCTTTTGCCAAAGCTTTTCCTCATCACATAGAAAACACATTCGTGTGCAGAATGATCAAACGTTTCCCAAACAATCAACCTTGTTACGCAAGAAACCTTCAAGACTTTGATCACAAGGGTAGTTCTTGGTTCTTGGAGCTTTTCTCTCTTTTGTAAGATATCAAAGCGCACACTGAAAAGATATGAAAGTGTAAAGATCAATTCTTCTTCTTAAATAAATCAAATCATGCGTCAATATATAGTATAACACAAAAATAGACGCGTTTTAATCGATTATGCTATTAATCGAGTCGAATACATTTCACAGTTATAACAGAATAATAAATGTCAAATGCATTATTTGAAAGCGCAATTAATATAATCGATTTGTAATAAATTCTTGGTCAACATATTCAAAAATATGACCGTTGTGACAATTATGTCAAGCTTTGAAATATTTTTCAAATCAATAACTAACTTAGTCGAATACAAGTGGCATGCAATCGATTAAGTAAAAGCACTTAACACATTTTTGAAAACTTTTCTTCTCAAAATACATCACAGCACACTTGCAAAGAAAAGTTTCTCTTGCTACCCTAAGCTTTCAAGGGTATGCAATGTATTGGTGGACTGTCTTAGTCTAAGAGAAACTAAGGCATCAAGATCCTCCAATTGAATATTGGAATGATCTCAAAACTACCCTTAGGAAGAGACACATTCCCTCTTATTACAATAGAGAACTCATGGATAAGCTCCAAAGGTTACAAAAAAATTCTATGACTGTTGAAGAATATAGACAAAAGATGGAGCTATACATGATGAGGGCAGGAATAGTAAAGGCTGACGAAATTACCTTGGCCAGATTTTTAAGTGGGCTCAATTTTCACATTCGAGATAAGGTTGAACTACTACCTTACAGAATTTGAATGATCTTATTCAAATGTGTATAAAGGTAGAAAAACAAACTTGAGAAAATCCTCTTCTAAAAGAGTTCAAGTTCAACCTATTCTTGAAAAGAAATATTTTAAAGAGAATAAGCCTTTTAAACCTCTAGCCAAGATAGTTGAAAAGCCCAAACAAGAATCCTCTTCACACACTCGCACAAGTGATATCAAGTGTTTTAAATGTTTGGGTAGGGGTCATATAGCTGCTTAGTGTCCTACCAAAAGAACAATCATTTTAAAAGGTAACGACATCTACAGTAGTGAAAGTGAATCCCCCACCAGTGAGAGTAAGGCTGAGACAGGAGAAAAAGAGGAAGTGTTTGCTGATGATTGTCAACTTCTCATGGTGAGAAGGGTGCTTAATAGTCAACCAAGCCCAGAACACTTATCACAAAGAGAGAACATCTTTCACACAAGATGTCAAATTCAAGAAAAATATTGTTCTCTCATTATTGATAATGGATCTTGCTGCAATTGTTGTAGCACAAGGCTGGTTGAGAAATTGAATCTTGTTGTGATACCTCATCCAAAACCTTACAAACTTCATTGGCTAAATGAAGATGGGGATATAACAGTAAAGAATCAAGTTAAACTGGCAATTTCCATAGGAAACTTTAAAGATGAAGTTATTTATGATATAATTCCCATGGAAGCTTACCATGTGCTATTGGGAAGACCATGGAAATTTGATAATAACACTACACACCATGGTCTCACCAATACAATAACTGTGCACAAAAATGACAAGAAATTTGTGCTTCATCCTTTGTCACCTGCTCAAGTGGCCAAAGATCAATCACAAATGAAGCTCACCAGGGAACGAGAAAAAGAAGAAAAAAAAAAGATCAAAAAAAGAGACAAAAGTAATCCTTAGGGATGAAAAAGAGGCGTGGGAGAAAAGTGTTCCCTCCCACAAGGTCATTCAACATTAAAATCTTTTGAATAAGAAAACTTTAAAAAATACCCTTCATGTTGAGCAACCTTCATACCTCCTTTTATGTAAGGAACACTCACATGCACATCTAGTGAGTCTAAGACTTCTACTCTTTCTCTTTCTATCCAAGAACTCTTGAAAGAATTTGATGATATATTCCCTAAATAAGTTCCAAATGGACTTCCACCATTAAAGGGAATAGAGCATCAAATTGATTTTATACCTGAGGCAACTTTTCCTAATAGGCCTGCCTAAAGGACTAGTCCCCAAGAAACCAAAGAGATTGAGTCACAAGTCCAAAACTTGTTAGACAAAGGCTGGGTTCAAAAGAGTTTAAGCCCATGTGTTGTGCCTGTGTTGTTGGTGCCCAAGAAAGATGGAAAATGGCGCATGTGTTGTGACTATAGGGCTATCAACAACATCACAATAAAGTATAGACATCACATCCCTAGGCTTGATGATATGTTAGATGAATTTCATGGGGCTCAAACTTTTTCCAAGATAGACCTTAAAAGAGGTTATCACCAAA
The DNA here is from genome assembly GCA_027742785.1 of Vigna reflexopilosa. Taxonomy (NCBI): domain Eukaryota; kingdom Viridiplantae; phylum Streptophyta; class Magnoliopsida; order Fabales; family Fabaceae; genus Vigna; species Vigna reflexopilosa. The sequence goes on along the minus strand of CM050926.1, from coordinate 15,590,372 downwards.
TTAGAATCAAAGAAGATGATGAGTGGAAAACTGCTTTTAATACTAAGTTTGGACTGTATGAGTGGCTAGTGATGCCTTTTGGTCTTACTAATGCCCTAAGCACTTTCATGCGACTTATGAACCATGTATTAAGGGATTTCATTGGGAAGTTTGTAGTTGTTTATTTTGATGACATTCTGGTGTATAGTCAAAATTTGCAAAATCATGAAACACATTTGAGAGTTGTTTTAACAATTCTTAGAACCAATCACTTGTTTGCAAATCTTGAAAATGCACCTTTTGTGTTGATAGTGTTATCTTCTTAGGATTTGTAGTCAATAAAAAAGGGGTCCATGTTGACCCTGAGAAAATAAAGGCCATTCAAGATTGGTCAACCCTAAAGAATGTAGGAGAAGTAAGAAGCTTTCATAGTTTGGTAAGTTTTTAAAGAAGACTTGTTCTTAACTTCTCTAGTCTTGCTTCACCCCTCAATGAGTTGGTGAAGAAAGATGTTACATTTCATTGGGGAGAAAAAGAACAAAAAACATTTGAGCTACTCAAAGAGAAGCTCACTCAAGCACCCATTCTAGCTCTACCCAATTTTTCTAAAACTTTTGAGCTAGAATGTGATGCTTCTGGTCTGGGCATAGGAGCTGTGTTATTACAAGGAGGACACCCCATTGCATACTTCAGTGCAAAACTTCATGGGGTCACTTGTAATTACCCCACCTATGACAAAAAACTTTATGCTCTTGTGAGGGCTCTTCAAACATGGGAACATTATCTTGCTTCTAAGGAATTCATCATTCATAGTGATCATGAATCACTAAAATACTTGAAGAGCCAACATAAGTTGCAAAAGAGGCATGCCAAATGGTTAGAATTCATTGAACAATTCTCTTATGTTATCAAATACAAGAAAGGAAAATCCAATATTGTGGTTGATGCTTTATCAAGAAAAAATAATCTCTTGGCCACATTAGGAGATCAAATTCTTGGCTTTGATAACATAACTGAATTGTATGCTCAAGATTATGAGTTCTCCAACATTTATGAGGAATGCTTCAACAAGGCTCAAGGAGGTTTCTGTGTGAGAGAAGGATATCTTTTTAAAGAAGGAAAAATTTGTATACCTCAAGGATCACATAGAAAACTCCTTGTCAAAGAAATGCATGAGGGTGGATTAATGGGACATTTTGGGGTAGAGAAATCTCTTGGCATGTTGAAAGAGAAATTTTTCTAGCCTCACATGAGGAAAGACATCCAAAGGCATTATTTCAAGTGCATCACTTGTTTGGAATCAAAATCTAAGTCAATGCCTCATGGACTCTATACCCTTTTGCATGTTGCTTCAACTCCTTGGGAAGAAATCAGTATGGATTTTGTCTTAGGACACCCAAAAACATCAAGAGGTTTTTATTCTATCTTTGTGGTAGTAGATCGTTTTAGTAAAATCGCTCATTTCATACCCTGCCATAAAGTAGATGATGCAAGTAACATTGCTAAACTCTTCTTTAGAGATGTGGTCAAACTTCATGGATTACCTTATGTTATCATTTCTAATAGAGATACAAAATTTCTTAGTCACTTTTGGAGGACCTTATGGTCTAGATTAAGGACTAAGCTTTCCTTTTCTACTACTTGTCATCCCCAAACAGATGGCCAAACTGAAGTAGTAAATAGATCTCTATCAACTTTATTGAGAGTAATCCTAAAAGGAAACCACAAATCTTGGGATGAATATCTTCCTCATGTTGAGTTTGCCTACAATAGAGTAGTTCATGGGACTACTAAAATCTCTCCTTTTGAGGTTGTATATGGATTCAACCCTCTGACACCTATGGATTTAATACCTCTTCCTAATTCATTTGACTTTGATCATCAAGAAGGGATAACTAAATCTAAATTTATTAAAGATTTACGTCAAAGGGTTAGGAACCAAATACAACAACCAAATATGAGATATGCCAAGATTCATAACAAAGGCAAGAAAGAGATAATCTTCAATGAAGGAGATTTAGTTTGGCTTCATTTTAGAAAAGAAAGGTTTCCAAATCTAAGAAAATCCAAACTTAATCCTCGAGGAGATGGTCCTTTTAAAATTCTTAGGAGGATCAATAATAATGCTTATCAGTTAGATCTTCCTCCAGAATATGGAGTTCACCCCACATTTAATGTATCTGACCTTATTCCTTTTTCAGGGAATTTAACTAATGAAGAGGATACTTTGGATTTGAGGACAAATCCTCTCCAAGGGGAAGAAGATGATACACGGGGTCCAAGCACCAAGATACATCAAGGCCCCATCACTCGAGGAACGATTAAAAAGCTCCAACAAGACCTTGAAGATCCCCCTCCAAAAGGAAAAGTACTCTTCGCATGCTTTGAGTGGAAGCCAAGAGACCAACCAAATGACCCAGAATGGACCAAGCCAGCACAAGGGGAAGGATAGCCAAAATTCAAGAAGAAAAGAAATAAAGGTTGGCGCTCAACGCACCAACCTTAGCGCTCAACGAATCTGGCACAAGCCCTATGCCCAACTGACGCATTCCACACTTCTGCCACGTATCTGAGTGCTGATTCCAGCAGAACTTCACATGTCTCACACTTCTGCCACGTGTATACAGATTTGTATTGTTCATTTAATCTGTACCGTCCAAAGCTTGGAGAATCAACTATAAGTTCTCCTAGCTCAGATTGTAGAAACACTTTTGTTGAATTCTAGAATTGAATAGCTGATGCATTTCTAGCCATTTCTCATGCCAAAAGTCACCTCTTTATGCTTCTCCCAAATCCCCTCTAGCTTCCTTCCTTTGATGGAAGGCCGTTTGAGTTAGAGCCATTTCCAAATAGCACCTCAGAGAAAACATGATTCCAATTGTTAGCATCTCGGAGTGGAGTCTATCATTTCCCAACAATAATGGAGGTTTACTTCACCATAGACATGGTGAAACTAGATGAAAATAATGAAAAGAATGAAAGATAGAACCCTAAAAGAGAGGTTATGCGTCTCTTTCTGTCAAAAGATAGACCCTCTAAGTCGACTAAAACCTTATATACATCTAAAAGTAACAGAAAAACTGGCCCAGACCCACGAAAATATCGCTCAGCACTGGAATACCGCTAAGTGGTGGGTGCGACTTCTTCAAAAGAACGCTCAGCATTCACGCCCAGGCGACAGGCAGTGAACTCACTCAAGAAGTTGACGCTCAACGGTAAAAGTGCAGCTCAACGGTGGCTGTGGCACTTGATTTTCCCCTCAGCGTTTGCGCTTAAGCATCGTCTAGAGAACTCCTCAGCAAGAATTGCGCTCAGCGGTAAATTGGCGTTGAGCGCTAGCTGCGACTCTTCTTTTAAGCACTTTTCCTTCTTCTCTTGAGTCCAACTCCTTGCTACTTCAACTTCCTTCATCCAATTCATGTTAATTCCTGCCAAAACAAGGAAAACCAAGCATAATACCAACAATACTACCTTCACCTCTCTTATTCTCTAACTTAAGCAAAAAGCATGATTTCAATCTAGTTTCTAAGTCATAAAGGGTGTGTTTAGTGTCAAATTTAAGTATAAAAATAATGGTATTTCAACCGTTATCACAACCCCAAACTTAGAACTTTGCTTGTCCTCAAGCAAACAAAATGTAACTTAGTCTTCCACTAATCAACAAAATGGTTCAAAACATTCCAAATCTCTTTCTTCCAAGACAAGTAATTACTCAATTAAGCTCATCAAACCGAATTCAGTCAAGATGCACACATGCTTTGATTCAAAATAACTCATCATGGTGTTCACACAATCACATAATATCCAACAGATGTTATTCTCATGAATGATAAATTAACTAAGTACAAATGTAATCATGTATTCATGGAATCTTACCTCACCAGATAAAGTGTTTCACTCAATCACACAGGTGTTTCTAGAGGTCACTCCTTCCCTCTACTATCTACATGTCTCATAGAACAAAATTGCCTTTCATTTACCACAATTAAACATATTCACACACATATGTCATCACAAGGACCTTTCATGGCTTATAATGTGGTTGGGCTAACAAGAAAAATTGGTTTTTCTAGATCACAAAATCCTTGAGTTAAGAGAGTCATTCAAACAGTTATTATTCAAGCACAAAGTCTCTTTAAACAATCAATCTCACTCAGTCCCAACTTCCCCTTTTTGCATTGAGCTTTTTTTTCTTTCTTTCATTCTATCTTTTCTATCTTTTTCTTTTCATGCTTTGCTTAACACTTTAGCTCAATGCTTATCTTTTTCAACTTTCCCAATAACCCCAAACTTGAACCTTTATCAATACCACACAATAATTCTCAACTTAACTCAAGGTAAAGATTTTCAAAAGGGTTTTCTGTATAAAGCTTTAGGTTCAAAAAGGGTAAAACACCTTGTGCTCTTTTTGCAATTGGGCGTAAATCATGCATTGGGCAAGAAAGGGTTAACCCATAGCATCCATCAGTAGATGTTAATATTTCTTATCTTCATTGGTATCCCTCAGTAGACACCAATCTTTCTCATCTTCATCGGCATCCATCAGTAGATGCCTAATCATCTAACATCCATCAGTAGATGTCTACTCACCGTCCTCATCCATAGCAGTATCCATTAGTAGATGTTGTCATTCATCATCCTCATCATAGCAACATCCATCAGTAGATGTTGTGGAAGCATCCATTAGTAGATGTTGTCATTACTACCATCAGAAGCAGCATATAACCTAAAAAAAAGAATTCAAACACACAAAAATAGAAAATCAAATCCAAACCACACAACTAAATTAAAAAGAAAAAAAATAAAATAAAACAAAATAAAAGATAAAAAAAATCAGAAACTGGGTTGCCTCCCAGCAAGTGCTTCTTTAACGTCATTAGCTTGACCCACTACAGTTGCCCTGTGCCTCAATTGTTCCTTTTTCTGGATATCTTTTTTTTTCTTTTTGTTGAATTTTTTCAGGAATTTAATATAACCAGGAACCTGTTGCAGTGTCCCAATCATAGGAATTTTAACCTCCAATTTCTTGATGATTTCCATGAAAAGCTCAAACTGTTTTTCCTTCTCCTTCCTATGATACTTATTTGGGTGAGGAAGGGGTTTTTCGTATGATTCTTTCTTTTTTCTCTCATCCTCCTTCTCTCCCTTTTTCTTTTCTTCCCTCTCTTTTTCCTCCTTGGAACACTCCTTAGGGTACAAAAGATATTTCTCAATTTTTTTTCTTTTCTCTCTCAACCTCTTCTTTTTCTTTTCTCCATTTTTCCACATTCTTCCCCTTTTCTTTTCTCTCAACCTCACTTTTTCTCTCTTCTTTTTCTTCCTCTTCCTTTACATATTTCTCTTTTTCACTCAACCTTTCTTCTTTTTTTCTCTCTATTTTTCTCTCATCTTCTTCCTCTCTTTTTTTATTTTCTTCCCTCTCTTTTTCCTTTTCTTTTCTCTCACTCTCTTCTTTTTCTTTCTCTTCTTCTTTCTCTTTTTCACTCAACCTTTCTTTTTCTTTCTCTCATATTCTTCCTTTTCCACCTCTTTCTCTTTCTCACTCAAACTTTCTTCTTTTCCTCTCTCTATTTTTCTCTCATCCTCTCTCTTTGCTTCTTTTTCTTTTTCGCTCAGCCTTTCTTCTTCTTTTTCTTTTTTGCTCAGCCTTTCTTATTCTTTTCCCTCTACTTTTCTCTCATCTAAAACCTCGCCACTTTTGGTGACAACTACCCTGCATTCCCCTCTAGGGTTCATGTTGTCCTTGAGATAATCCAGTTTCTGAATTATGAGCCTACACTGCACCTTCATCCTTCTAGATGCTGCTTGAGTGTTTTCCCGAATTGAGAGAGATTCCTTCATGAACTATTGGAAAGTCTCCTCAAGCTTTGTAGTACTGTTAGCTTGTGGTGGTCTATTGAATAGTCTGCCAGCTTGGCCAAATTGGCTTTATTTCATGCTTGAGTGAGATTCCCACCAGTGGTATAGATTTCCTTGGTAAAATTGCATCCTGCTAGATCAGATTGTGAGGCTTGTGAAATTTTCTCTAGAGAAGGTTCTCTAGATAATCTATCTCTTTTCGGCCTCCTGCTAGTCTCGAATCTTGCAAAAACTGACACAAAATCCTAGAAAAAAATGTTAGTATAAAAACAAAAGCAAATGACTCAAAACAAAAACAAAAATAAAAATAGGAGATAGCAAAGGAGCACAGAGATGAACGAATGTTGATTAATATGAGATGGATATGTTGTTGGGGTTAGATTTCGCCAAGTTCCCTCTCATGTATGTAAGAATTCTTCTTTATGCATTAATGCCAACGTCACTCACTAAATCACCTAAACTCGATCCCTCGGCGAATAAGTCTGTCCCAAATTACAAGTTCATGCAATTTCAAGCATTCCTAGTAATAAGATGTAAAGATCAAGAGCTTAAAAACGACCAAGACTTATACCGTCACCCCTGAGCAATATAACCCTTAGGAGTAATTCAACAAGAACCTGAATTATAAGGAACCTCCCAGCACTCATGCAATTCATAAATCATGCTAATGAATGAGTTAAACACGGAAAGCATTGAAACAGATGAATTACTCTAACAATTAATGAAAAAGCATAGGGAATTAAGATTCCATTCAAATACATTAGAGTTTACAAGGTTACATCATCCCCCAACAACAAATAGAGTTTAGTTCCCCATGGACAAGGAAAAACTATATGAACAATGGAAGAGAATGAAAAAGGAAACCCTTAGAATTGGGAAAAGATTGTATTGTTATGCTCTTCTTTGCTAGAGATACAAAACCTAGAGCCCTAAGGACCTTTAAATAGAGTCAGAAACGAGCAAAAACAGGGCCCGGTCCAATAGAGCCGAAATAGATCAGAAATTGAGCCTGATCCATGAGAACCCGATGCTCACACGCCCCACTTAGGGCGCCCGAGTGGTGAAAACACCTCATGTAAGGCTTGGGCCTCCAGATAGGGTGCCCAGGCTTCGAGACCCCGCCGCCCAGGCGGCCAGGGAGGGCGCCCAGGCAGTGGACGTCGATTTTCCTCGCTCAAGCTCTCATTCAAGGCGCCGGGCTTCGTGTTGTCCCTCCTTCTGGTGCTTCTTCAGGCCCTTTTGAGCTCCATCTTCTTGGCTCTTCATCTATGCTTCTAGTATTACCTCAATCTCTGACCAAACAAAGGGAATTAGTCATAAAATCATTCAAATCAACCTCAACTCTCTTATTCACACAATTTAATGAAAAGGCGTGAGTCCAAGCAAGTTTCTAAGTGAAAAATGGTGCTTTTAGTATCAACATCACATGAAAAATAACCGTTATCATGGAGCCAAGTTTGGAATTCATCCCGCCTTGTGCTCCATCAAGAGCATTCTATCTTGAACGATTAAAAAATGTTGCTCATGCCTACGGGAGAGAACCTTGTTGGAATAGAACTGCTCTGGTTCCCTCCTCTTGCTTCCTATAGTCTTGATCCTTTTCCCTGATGAGGAGGCCATCCCTGCATCAAATACAATTCACAAGACTAAAAGAAATCTTATTAAGCGTTAGTAAATCACAAAACCTCGTCCAAACACACTGCCTATCAGCACTGAGGGCAAAACAAGGCCCCTCAACGTTACCTGCAACCAGAACACACAGAAAAACACACAAAATCTAGCAACTGCAGAAGTCGCGCTCAACGCCAATTATCGTTGAGCGGTATTAGTTCAGTTTTTGAAACATAACCCTAGTTGGTTCCTAATCTCCACCCACATGCAATTTTCCCAATTCCAGACCTTAATCATACATTTTAATTGGTCTAAACAGTGGCTATTTCAATCAATTATGCATAAGCATCACAAAACCCTAAAAATTCATGCTTAGAAAACCATTCTCATACAAAATCATGCTCTCAAAACCCTAGAATGTAAAATGTATGTACTTATTTAGGTGGAGATACTCAAATGTTTGCAAGATGCTTAGTGAATGTGAAGGAGTCAACCCAAACTGTTGTGCTCTCACAAAACCCCAAACTTGGATGAAGGATTGATGCAAAAATGGTGGAAGAAGGGTTTTTGTGAAGGGGGGATGAAGGGAAAAATGGAGAGAATGCTTTGGAGAGTGCTTGCGAGTGCTATGGAAGAATGGAGACTGAAAGTGGCAGCCAAGACGCACCCTAGGGTTTTAAAAGTGCTTAATGGGCCAACCCACACTAAGCCCAAAATCTTAATTAAACCAGAAACCCATTCTGCAGTAGTAGCGCTCAACGCCAGGCTACCGTTAAGCAGTGATCGCAGCCTCAATTCTCCTTCTTCCTAGCTCGCCCTAAGCATCTTTAACCAATGCCTCTCAACTTCCACTTTGAACTTTTCGAATTTCGTGCAATTTCCACTCACTCCACTCAAACATCTAACAATCAAACCCCCAAATGCAACTAGAACATAATCAAAACAAACAAACACAGATAAATTCAATCAATTGGGTTGCCTCCCAGGTAGCGCTTGTTTAACTTCACGAGCCTAACCCAAACTTTTTCTAGCACCCATCAATGGGTACAAACTTTACCATCACCCATCAGTAGGTGTACTTTTTAGCACTCAAGGTCAGTTCAGAAGGCAAGCAAGCATAGTGCAACTCGATGAAGTGGCGCTCAACTCCCCAAAAAGGGTGCCCAAGCATCATCCCGAAGCTTTCTACGCTGAAGGCTTCAGAAAATGGCACTCAGGCATGAGACAATGAGTTTTGGTGTTGAAGGCCCTTGAAAAGGGCCCTCAGGCGTCCTACGATCCTCCTTTCTTATGCTTTTCCAGTCCTTCCTGAGTTCCAACTCCTTGATACTTCATCTCTTCTTCCAAATCATCTCAATTCCTGCTAAAACAAGGGAATCTAAGCAAAAAATCATTAAATTCACCTTCAACTCTCTTATTCACACAACTTAAGCAAAATCATGATTTCAAGCATTTTTCTATGTCAAAAAGGGTGTTTTTAGTATCGAAATTAAGTATCAAATAACGGTAAATTCAACCGTTATCATGTACTTCCAGAGCTATAAACAAAATTCTCTTCACCTTTGAAGCACCAGCCTCTCATAGTCTTAACCAATCCAAGAGATGCAATAGAATTTTTGTTGATCACGTTTGTGCCATTGCAAGAGCACTTTTGCTCGCCTCTAATATTCACTCCTTGAATCACCAGTACTTTGCTTACAAAAATAGCATATGGCAAATAATGAGATCGTTTGAATGCAACATTTTCCATATGATCTTTAAGTAACTCTACCCAGTTTGTTGGAATATCATTCTTGATAGCATGTAACAAATAAACATCTTTAGTGGACATCCTATCCCGTATCAATCTCCTAGGCAGAATCACCCACGCAAGAAGATAAACAATAATCTTTTCCTCCATGTTCAACCATTCATGCACAAAAAGTCTCTCAATTGTATATCTTCCTGAAAATCTCTGCCAGCTTGTGTAAAGATCTCTTTTCTTCAACCATTGGTTAGTTTCAGAGTTTGGCAAATGAGAAGATATACCTTCTTCCTTTAGTCCAGTAACTGGTAGCCATATAAAATTGTCGATGTGAATATATACGCCTTTCACTCTTGACTGAATATCACCATTAACAATCTTCATATTATTGTAAAATAATTTCTCGTATAATGTCTTAGGTTTTCAATTTACTTGAGCAAGTGCTTAGACGTTACAAGTCAAGTAAGCACTTCTCTTCTTAAAAGGATATCTCGTTTAATGATTATTGTTAAACTTCAACACTTGGGGTACTAGATGGTCTAATCTTCCTAGACGATCTTGTCTTAACAGTTTCAAGTTCTAAATCTTAACTAAAAAAGGTAAAAGAAAATACAAAACTCTAGACAAAACTTCAATGAATTTTTAAAAAGACACAAAACTATAAAATTAAAAAATAATAGGACTACCAAAAAGATTTAAATGAGACAACGCAGAGACTTTAAAAAAAATAGACTGAATATAATTCAATAAATTAACAATCACAAGCAATAGTGCAACATAATGATTTGTGTTGAACTATACAATTTTTATTTTTTATACTCTTGGATTCTTACTTTCTCTTCCTTTTTTTCTCAATATATTTGTTTCTTTTTTACATGGATCCCTAATTTTTTTTTTAATTTTGCAGTTCAACACACAAACAAAGAAAACTAAACAAATTACACTTCAAAAACCCAAACCCATGTAAGATCAAGGTAAATAGTTAATTAGGACTATAATTAACATAAAACACAAAAAAACAATTCACGAATCAAATGTAGAAATACATAATTTAAACGAATAACAGAAAAAACACGAAAAAGTACAAACTCAATGAAATTGGGCAATATATTGGTTTGTTTTTAATATGACAAAAAGATAAGATAAAAGAAAAAAAAATTCAAACCATAACCTTACTGTAATACCAGATGATATGATCCTATCCTAGAAAGAGCACGATTGTTTTTGAATTTGAACCTCAAGAGGCACAAAAAAATAAATCATAGAAGAATGCAAACAGAGATGAGGATGCCACAATCTAGTATATTGATAAGTCAAGTGAAGATTCGTCACAAAGATTTAATCATTGATAAGAATCATAATTCTAATCCAAGAACCAATAAAATTCTCTCCTAAAGAATGCAAATGCATATAATATGATTCAAAAGTGTTTACATTAGGTTTTGATACCTCTATTTATAGTCACATAAGTTTAAGAAAACCTAGAAACCCTAAAATAAAGTCCAAAGTCCAAAACACATAAAATAACAAAAAATAAAAATGACAGATCCAAACTTTTGCCTAGTGAGATTCGCTTGCCCAATGAAGATAAACTAGCCCGTCTAGCGAATTTAACATTCTGTAAAATTAAAATAAAATATAATTTCTTAAATTATTCTTTAATTATGCTCACGATCTTCATATTCTTTAAGTTTTTTCTTCCAGGAAACATTATAAGATTCAATGAGATGTGTTTTGATATTTAACTTTGTAATAGATCTTTTGAATTACAAATTTTCTTCCTTAAATTCTTCTTATATATGTTCAAGAGATAGTTCTCTACATATTCATAAACATCTCTTTTCTCTTATGTCTTTCTTTCTTCACACGTGAACTAATCCAAACGAGCATACAAAATTTTGTTATTTATTTAAAAGTATTAGTAATTTTTTATTATAATAATAAAAGTAATATCAACAATGAAAAAAATCATTCAAAATAAATAATGTTTTAAAACTTTATAACTTATTTTCACTCTCCTAATATAACATAAGGAAATTTATTTTTTATTTCAATTTTCTTTATTCCTTTCTTTTTCTAATTTTCACTTTCCATCGTAATATTAAAAATAATCCATACATATTTTTATCTCCAAAACTTAAGGTGTAAATTACTCTCTATAATATATGATTTGGATAAAAAAATTTATTTATGAAATAATAAATGATAAATTAATGAATTATTATTCTCTTTTTTTAAGGTGACATTTTAAAAAAAATATTTTCGATAAGAAAAATAATTTATTGAAAAATAAAAATGGAATAAACTGAACATAAGAGGTGTCCCATATAAATGAAAATAAACAAATAAACAAAATTGCTAAATTTTACTATACTTTTAATTTTTTTTTCTAATTTTTTAAATAACGCCAAGAATATCTGATTTGAAAAAATAATTCACCTATGTTATAAATATTGTTCCACATTATAGGTTTAAATCCTCCGTCACCCACTATCTTCACATTCACCTTGGACTGCCCGCCACTATGGCAATAAAACCGGGATGAAGTTTAACTCTTTGTCCCTTTCCCCTTTCTCTCTTCTCTCTCTTTCTTCCCACCTTCTCTGCTGAAAGTCTCTACACAAACCATCTTCTTCTTCTTCACTTATTGACTTGTGGCAACCTAGGACGTTTCTCTGCATCTTCTGGTAATGTTCTGTACACTTCATGTTTTGCTTACCCTTTTGACTGTTCAACTCCTTCTTGCTGTCTGGATGGTCAATCAGATTCGTGGGTTTGAGTTGTTTTTTCTTTATTATTATTTGGGGTATATGGCAGTTTTGCTCCCTTTTAATGACCTATGGTGAAAAAGTTTTTTTTTTTTTTTTCCTTTTCATTTTACTCATCATGTTGGAAGGTCTCTCTTTTCTTAGAGTGGTGTTCTAGGGGGGGTACTAGCTTGATGGTTATCCTCATCAATTAAATACTTTCTGTATTGTGTCTGACAGCTGCAACTTTTCAAGCTGGATTTATGACAATCTTCTGAATTTTTCATTTATTGTGTTGGTTTGCATAGGAATAGTCATTTATTGTCTGTACTATTGTTTCTTTTGCTTTCATGTTTGATTCGTTGATGAACTGGATTTGTGGAATTAGGATTTCCCTGATCTATTTGTTTTCATCAAATTTCATGCCTGAGAAGGCTACAATTGTGATTGCAGCTTTTAAGAGCTCAAAAGTTGACTTTGTAGCCAAAAGTTTTTCAAAGCCCTATTTTCCTGTTAGCTGTAACTTGTATCCTTCTATCAACTTTTTTTTAATGATTTCTTCGGTGATTAGTAACTTGAGATTATTTTATTCATGTTTTTAGCCTATATTAATTTTTTAATTGATAATCTTAGCATATTGAAACTTTGTGTCTGGTGTATGTAACTTGGAGATATGTGTGCATATTTTATGAAGTACTGATTTTCTTCATCTGGACAATATTTGGTTATTGCAACATGTCGATTGTTTTGTATTGTTGTTGGCAGGTGCGGAGGCCTTTAAAATCTAAGAATTTGTTAACCTGAATTGGTGCACAGTGGTAGAGTGTAAAATTTGAAATCTATCACACCACTTTCAGTGTGAAACGCTTATTGGTTGGATCCATATCTTTCCACGGAAGATGATGATGATGATGTTTGATGAGATGGGGTTTTGCAATGATTTGGATACTGTCACTGCGACCCTTGGAGAAGAAAATATTACCACTGGGCAAGCTGATCCAGAGGCCATAGTTGAGGATGATTTTAGTGATGAAGAAATTGGAGTAGATGAGCTTGAGCATCGGATGTGGAAGGACAAAATGCTTCTCAAGAGATTGAAGGAGCAAAGTAAATCCAAAGAAGGAATCGATGCCGTGAAGCAGAGGCAGTCTCAAGAACAGGCAAGGAGGAAAAAGATGTCCAGGGCTCAAGATGGAATCTTGAAGTACATGCTGAAGATGATGGAGGTTTGCAAGGCACAAGGATTTGTTTATGGGATAATCCCCGAGAAGGGTAAACCAGTGACAGGAGCATCTGATAATCTTCGTGAATGGTGGAAGGATAAAGTGAGGTTTGATCGAAATGGACCTGCTGCTATAACAAAGTACCAGGCTGATAATGCTATCCCTGGAAGGAATGATGGATGCAATTCGATTGGTCCAACTCCACATACCTTGCAAGAGCTGCAGGACACAACCTTGGGTTCTCTCTTGTCAGCACTCATGCAACACTGTGATCCTCCTCAGAGGAGGTTTCCCTTGGAGAAGGGAATTCCTCCACCATGGTGGCCCACAGGAAATGAAGTATGGTGGCCACAAATTGGTTTACCTAAAGATCAGAGTCCTCCTCCTTACAAGAAGCCCCATGACCTAAAGAAGGCATGGAAAGTTGGTGTTCTGACTGCAGTTATAAAGCACATGTCCCCAGATATTGCCAAAATTCGGAAGCTTGTGAGGCAGTCTAAGTGCCTTCAGGATAAGATGACAGCCAAGGAAAGTGCAACCTGGTTGGCAATCATCAATCAGGAGGAGGCCTTGGCAAGAGAGCTTTACCCTGATTATATTCCCCCATTAGCCTCAGGTGGAGGGAGTGGATCTTTGGTGGTCAATGATGGCAATGAATATGATGTTGAAGGGGGTGAGGATGAGCCTAACTTTGATGTGGAAGAGAGGAAACATGAGAATATTCACATGTCCAATCTGGGGATGGAGAGAATGAGGGGAACTATGGGTGTTCAGCAGGCCTCTTTTTCTATCAAGGGAGAGGCAGTTACAAATTTGGATCTTCTTAGGAAGAGGAAGGTCTCTAATGACTTTAACATGATGGATTTGAAGATTTACACATGTGAACAGCCTCAGTGCCCTTACAGTCAAGTTCAGCTTGGTTTCCCTGATAGAATCTCTAGAGACAATCATAGGTTAATTTGTGCATTCAGAGGTCCTTCAGATTTTGGGGGTCCAAACTTTCATGTTAATGAGGTAAAGCCAGTGATATACACCCAGTCCTTTGTTCCACCCAAGTCTACTGCTCAGTCTGCTAACATGGCCCCGTCTGTAATTGATCTCACTGGACTTGAAGTTTCAGAAGATGGCAAGAAAAGAATCAGCGACCTTATGACTAACTACGATACAAATGTTCAGGGCAACAAGAACACGAGTTCATGTAATCGTGTAGCTGGCGAGGTTTTGAACTTTCCTCAGCATGGCATGCAGCAGCATCAACAGGACAACTTCATTCGCGGTCGAGGAATCACTATGGAAGGAAACGTCTTTGACGAAGCTACCATGTCAAATAATCATCACACTTTTGCAAGAGACGAATGCCAATTTGACCGGTTCAAAGCTTTGAATAGCCCCTTTGAGACCAATAACAACAACAACAGTAACTTTCATTCCATGTTTGGGTCCTTTTGTGATTTGGCATCATTTGATTTCAAGGAGGATATGCAAGGAGTAGGAATGGATGCTCTTCAGAAACAGACAGATTTTTCTGTATGGTACCAGTGAAAGTGACAAGTGGAATCAGGAAGCTCAAGCTCATTGTTGTGAACTTTTATTTTCATGTGAAGTTCCTTCAGCTTAAAGTTTTCTTCACATGTAATTCTATAGGCCTAGAGCTAGATATTATATGCTTATATGCTTTGCAGGTCTAGTGTTTGTTACAATAAAAAACATACATATATGCTTTGTGTGCTTTTCATCAGCCTAGCCTTCTGTTACTTATACCATGTAAGACTGTGATATAAATAAGACTTGAATGTTCTTCCAAATTTTGGTTTCACGAATCTAAAATGTGTGACCCATTTGAGGGAAAAATTGTGGATTGGATGAAAGGTTTGTCCTTTATGGTGACATTTGATTATGCTTATCCTTTCCCATGTGAGAATGGGCCCCCCAGAACAGTTGTTTGGCTGATGCCAAGTTGAATTCCATTTGGGTTGCGTGTTAATGCTGTGTGGTGGGACCACACTGTTCTGATGTTTTGATGTGTGATTGGTCGATGAAAGAGCAAAGGGGTTTTCATTGTTGAAGACCAATGAATGTGGGTGTTCATAGACAGTGAAAGGGCAATCTCATGAATTGGCTAAGGCGGCTGAACACATACACAGTGTTTATCTCTCAGTGCCTACTTTTTACCCTTTTCATTGCTAAAATGTCATGGCATCATCAATTTTATACTGGACCTACTTTTTTCTGCTATTGGAGGCCACTGTGTGGTTGAAGATAAGTGTGGTGTAGAAAGCACTAGAGGTATCGAATTTAGTGAATAAACATTTTGAAAAATGTGCTGTGGATGATAATAGCACGTGTTGAAAAAAATTTCTCCAATGCAATGGGTGAGACCTGAGTTGACTCTAAAGAGGGAAAACGTTTTCTTTTTCGTATAAAGTTGGATAATGGATTTTTAAAATATAAAATCATAAAATTGTATCTCATAAAAAGGTAAAGATTTACCCGCCTTTTTGTTTTTGTTAATATGATCAATTTGTATTTTAATCCTTTAGTTTTTCATCAGTTAATTTAATTTCTACAAATTTCAAATAACAAATATTACTGTTTATGGTGTGAAGTATGAGAAAATATAATATAAAATGGTGCACACGTGGCAGCAGGGCATTGGGCAAAGTTTTATAAATAAAATTTTAATAAAACACTTCATTCCAAGTTCAGCCCCTTTTAAATTTCTCTGCCATGACAGTTTCCTCCAAAAACAAGCACAGTTCTTTTTATTCTTTCTTTCATTGTCCTACTTCTCATCCATCATAACTCAAAATCTAACCGATCGTTTGTTGATTAAGGAGCTCATAAGCGTTCTTAAGGCTGCAAGCAACATTTCTACCATTTCACTTTCTAGTAACCGGTAAGAAAAACCCCTTTCTCGTTTGCCCTAGGGCTGTAATCATGCGATTAAACTTGTTGCATGCAGCCCATTTTGTTTTCTTCCATAATTTAGCCTCTATTTGGTTCTAAAATTCATTCTCCATCATCAATTGATGATTTATAGGTTATTCTAACATTTTGGGAGTGCAAGCGGGTGGTTTAGGGTTCCTTCTTGAACTTGGCTATCCACACTAGAGGTAAGGGAAGCTAGTTCTATTTCTTATTTTTATTATGTGATGTGAATGAATGACAAATTTTGTAGTGGTATGTTGTTGGAAGCATGAATTTGATTCTAATAGTATCATACCAATTATTTTTAAAGTTAGTTCCACTATAATTTAGTTATGATTTTGGTTTTGTTTTTTTTTATTACTTTTAGAAGTATTTATGGAAAAAAATCATTTTAAAATGTTCATTAATCTTTCTATACGTGGACACCAATTGGTGGTGTAGAAACCTAAGATGCATTGAAATTATCATAAAAATAAAAGTAGTTTAAGAATTGAACCCAACTGTGACTTTTGACTTGAATTATAGAATGATGAAGTTGTGTATGTTGGAATAATTTAGAATGATGAAATTATGTATGTTGGAATGATTTAGAATGATGAAATTGGTTGTATGTGCTGTGTAAAATGCTGGTGTTTTATTTACTGTTTCAGCATTGTTTTAGTTATTGTTTCAACACTATTTCTGCCCTATTTTAATTAGGGTATCTGCTGTAAAAATACTGTTGTTTGGTTGCTGTTATTGTTTTAAAAACCTTGTTGTTTCAATATAAAAAAAAAAATAATGCTGCAGAAAATTAATTTATATTTGCTGTCAAGAAGGCTTGTTGTTGCTGTATTGGCTGTTTTCTGCATTCTTTGCTGGTTGTTTCAGCACTTAAATCATTGTTGTTTTCTGTACTATTGTGGACAACGTTGTTTTCTTTTTGTTTTACACTAGTAAATTCTGCTGTTTGGTGCTGTTTTGGAACACTATTATTACTGTTTGCTGTTTGTTTTTTTTTTATCACAATATTGTATCCAATGCTTGATGTTTGAGTTAAAATTATGCACTAAAATAAAAGGAATTATGAAATCATTAAAAGTCTTGATTGGTGTGAAACTTTGAGAGGAATTATTGATTCAAGAGGTATATCCTGTGATTTAAAGTGGTAGGATTGAATATGAAAGTAAGATCTCTAGATGAGATCATTTAATGTATTGAATGAATGTAAGAGGCTTCCACTATGGGGCGTTATCCCTAACACTCTAACAGTCTTTCATTCTCACTTAGAGAGAATTGACGTGTGTGGTGAGAGTAGTGGGAGGTCCTAGGGTAGGCGCTATCACTGGAGGCCTATTCCGCGGTAAAGGACTAGCCTTGTGTGTGGTCGGGTGAAACCCCTCGGCAATGACTTTGCAAAGCAGTAGAGGCCACCACAAGTGCACAACCCGCCCCAGCTCTACATACATCCTATGTCCGGACGTGTCTAGAAGTCTTAACATGATAGGATGCTTGTTTTGATGAGTTTTATTAAATAAATGCTTATATTTATGATGACTTACATGTTTATGTGTGTATGGATATTCTCGAAAATGCTAGATGGATTTGAAATGAATTGTATGATTGTTTGAGACCTAGCTCACCCTTGCATTTGTATGTGTTGCATGTGTTTGCCTTCTCCCCTTGCGATGATCATCCAATCCTTTGGATGTGAGCAGTAGGCGATGATGTACCTTTGGAGCAAACTTTGGGAGTTGAGGAAGACCCAGCCCCTAGTGCTTATGATTTCTATTAGCTTCTAGTTTATATGATCTTATTTTGAAAGACTCTTAGCACTTATTTATTTTGATCCGTATTTTGGACATACTCTTTAGGTCCTCTTGAATCTTCATTCAGTCTTGTATTTTGGAGAACTTTGGAAACTTATACTAAAGTTTTATTTTGTTTTAATTCCCTCTATATTTTGGATGACTGTATACATATTTAAATATTATTATCTCTATCTCTCAACTGCTTTCACATATTATAATAGCTGAATCCTATTATATTATATGTATATGATATTTTAGAATGTCACATATGTTAAAAAAATTGTAACAATTCAATTATAAATAGAGTAAACCTCTACAAATAAAAATATCTTTTAAATTTTAACAATAAAAAATTATTATACAATTTAAATATTATCATGATTAATTATTATGAAATATAAATATTATCATGATTTAGGATGTGACTGAATAACATATGGTATCATAAAAGAGTATATTATAATAGGTTGAACCACATGTTCCAAGACTTCCAATATAAACTCCTAAAAAATCTATTCCAGAATTCACTATAGACATTACAAACTTAATTATAAATTCTATCACAGGTTTCATCGTAGACTTTATCATAAACTTCACCCAATATTTCACTATGCTAAAGTGTTTAATTATACATATGTTAATGACATTCCTTTTCAAACATATAATACTTATAAAATATTAATACCCTTAACTAGGTATTATTAAAAGTAGTTTTAAAATGAAATTCAGCTAAATGATAGATTGAATAAAATTTTCATTCTCCATGTTAAAAAACTTTAATTAGAAACTTTCGATTAATTATATAATATAAATTTTGTTGAGACCTCAAATGTTTCTAGATACCACCTGCATAGAGAAATATTTTAAGGTATAAACTTTATTTGAAGGCATTAAGTTCTTTTTTTTTTAGATATGGAGTTATAAACGAATATTTATATTTAAAAGTAGATAATATACTTAGACAATATTTGAACATCATCTACGTGTCATTCTGTGATTGGTCCAAAATTACTCTACAATCAATAATAATAATCATAAACACTACTATAAATCTATTATAGAATGATACGTAAATAATGTTCAAATGTTGTTAAAAAAATGTTATCTAAATATCATTATCTTAAAAGTATAGTGTAGGTATTCCACCAACTGACACCTAGATTTAGTGGTAAAGGTTAAAATCAACAAAAAAATATTTTTCATTAATTTCTCAAGAGTTTCTGGTCTGTAACAATTCAGAATATCTACCTTCAGATTGAGCTGTTGTAAAATCATAAACTGCCTCTATTAATATTTTTTTAATTTTTTTATGTAAATTTTCACTGTTCTTTCACTACTATTATATTAGAAAAAACAAATATAGTATTTTTTTTTATCTATAATTATTTATAAAATTATATTCTTTACTAATATTTTTTTAAAATTCAAATAATTATTCATAATAGAAAATAATTTTTAACTTTATACTTTCAATAATAATTTTGGAATTTAAATAATTATTTTTAATAAAAAATATTTATATAACAAAAAATTATACAAATTATTTATTTTATAAATAATTTTTATAAAATAATTTTATAGTTTAATAAAGTTTTTCTTGTAAACAGTAAATACACGTGGGCACATGATTTTACTAGTTAATTATAAAGAGAATTTTTTGTCTAATTGTTCGTATACATAATTTGTTGTTAATCTTATTTTTATTAATATATTTCATTTTATTACTTTGTTATTTAAATTTTATAATAATTTTATTAAATTAAATTAATTATTTATAATAGAAAAGTTATGTATAATATATATATATAGATATAAGGATATTTTAATTTAAATTACTATTATAAGATTATAATAGTAATTATATAAGTTATAACTAAATAATTATATAAGTTCTATTTCTTTTATCGTACACAATAAATATGTTTATAAATTATAAAAAACTAGAAAAGAAAAGTATATTAAAGAAATAATAAATATATTCTTGAAATTTAAAGATGATAAAAAAAAATTGTACGGTTATGAAAGACGACTTTTGTGTTTATATAAAACATATCGTTAAGATATTTGGGTCAATGTAACGTCGTATTTTAAAAGTATATAATTATTAAAAGAGACATCAAGCATAAAAGAATGAAAGAATAAATCACTCAAAAAAAAATATATACAAAGTCATATACCCTTAAAAGTAAAGAGTATTACACCAAAGCAAAAACATAATATTATTTTTTAAAGATTAATACAGACAAGAAATCAAATTGTCTACTTCTAAGCTTTAGCATCACTCTCGTATTGCATTGGATCCACCAGAGCATCTTCATCTGGTCACACCATAAGGTGATCATTACAAAAAAAAAAGACAACAGACAAACACACAAAGATGAAAGGATAAACTAGTGTTCAAAAAGAAACATCATAAAACCATTAAAAAAATTGTCATAGTAGTTCAACATGTATAAGATACTACCATAATGAAAACATACATACATTTGACTCTAGACTCAATTATTCGGATACATGCTTTGACATAGAGCTTCATTGTAAATGTGCACCCATAGTAGTATTTATACTTTGTGGAGTTCTAAACATAGGGGTTATCACTCAACTACTTACGAGATTAATCTTTCACACGTAAGACCAAAAGTCCAAGGTAAAGACCTCTTGTCATTCTCTCCCCACCCTATTCATCTATATATGAGTTGAATGACTCATGATATCTACTTTCTGAACTCTCATGTCAAAGCTCACACTAAACAACACCACAACTAATTCCTCCTTGGATCGGTTCCAATCATTCTCATATCACATGATAAACCAACCATTGTTTTAACATTTACTTAATCACACATATTAATCCAACATAAAAAATATATGCAAATTTAGTTAAAATTATGATATTTTCGCTTAGCCACAATATTTTCTCACTCGGTGAATATCTGACGACACACTCGCTTAGCCACTAGATCTACTTGCTTAGAGAGTAATGCTTGACAATGCACTCGCTTGGTAACCAAATAGCTTGCTCAGCGAGAATACCACTAAAACTTACAAATTTAAATTCTCTAAATAGTTGCCTAACAAGTATGTTCTCGCCCAATGATTGTCAAATCAGTGAACTCCCCAACTTTGGTCTCGTCCAACGAGATTTTTCTCACCTTGCGACTACCAAGTCAGTAGATCTTTGACTTTGACTTAGCCTAATGAGCATATGTTCGCCCAACCAGTCTGCACAATTCTGTATAACAGAATTTAACAAATTTATGTCATTCTAACCCTACAAAACCAGTCTACACCTACCATAGATTCCAAAACAACCAACCATCAGATTATACATAATTCAATGAGTCAATTAACCTTAATTGCAATCCCAACCATAGAACATATCAACGTTCAAACATTTGATTACTAAAGATGATTCAAAACTACTAACTCAACTCAACAAATTATAATTCATCAGGCAACTCAATTGCACAAATCAACTATCATTATAAGCATACAATCATAAATTAAAACTTGTCGATAGGTTAAAATAAAAGTAACTAGCTTTCCTTACCTTACAAAATGACTAACAAGCTTTAGGGGTCGTAAGACAACTCCATAGGCATAAAAAACCTTATTTTCTCCTACAAACAATAGAAACATGATTATGATACATCGTTAAAACCATTGATTAACAAAGAGTCTTATAGAAGACTCAAGAATCACATGCAAAGCTTATATAGCTCACATGTATGAAAAAAAAATGCATAAGCTGAGAAAAAGAGAAAAAATAAACTTACTCTTTTGCACAAACTGATCGGTTGAAGTAGAAGACATCGCCTCAAGATCACTCAAACAGTCTTTGATCTTCAAACCGACAAGCAGAGAAGGAAACCCTTAAGAAAGAAGTTTAAGAACTCTATAAAAATGGTTTCTAGAGATATGGTGTGTTTTAATGAAACTCGTTCATAATGGAACTATTTATATTAAAATCATTTAATATTAAAATAATCGAGTTTCACTATTTTTAAATCACTATCACTTATAAAATGTCATTTCTAGGTCTTTACAATTAAAACTACAACATAAAAGGCGACACTCAAGTATTTATCTAGATAAGAGGAGAAATCATGACAAAGTAAAAACAAATTAAGGATAATTAAACAAATTAGTAAACACTAAATATACGTAAGACTATGAACTCTAGGATGAACAAACACGTCCATGTAAATATTATATATAGTTATTATTTACGAGATATTTTAGTGATATCAATTAGTGTTATATTCTCATTTACAATACATTTCTAATTTGAGTATTTGAGTGTTTTTGTAAGTTTTTCCAATGAAGACTCAAGGGCATAAGACTCGTCTACTCAGCTAACAGAGAATATCCAGACCTGAAAAGGGAGAAGACAAGTGACACGTGTAATTCTCAACATATCTTAGTACAATATTTTTTTTCCTTACCGCAAAAAAGATTTCAAATTGAAGAAGGTTAAATCTCGACGAAGAAAAAGTTGTGAACGGGTTAATATCCAAATAAATACCATAGGTAGTTTAACAAATAGATTAAAGAATTAAAAAATTGATGAAAATAGGTCAAACAATAATTAAATCGGAAAAAAATTAAATTGATAAAAGAAATTAAGTACTAGTCTTTTTTCTTTTTGTCACACAAAAAATTGTTAGTATCAATATGGTGTATATTATTGAAATTTTAATTTAAGAGGTAACATATTTTATTTAAGTTTTTATATGTATTTCGAGCATAAATAATTATATATTTATGTTTTATTTTAGGTATAACATCATAGAATTTATTGGCTGAATTGAAAAGCCAGTGTTTTAATCGATTTAATCATAGGTTAATATTTTTTTTTGAAATTGTAGAAGTTGAATAGCCTATTATAATATTTTAGATCTAGAATTCTGATTGTTTATTGGTAAAATTATAGATTTATTTTAGGAAAGATAAGTTGGGTAGCATATAGGAGAATGACACATATACCTTAGTGAAGAGATGATTTGTTTGTTTGATGGCTCTTTATGAGAAGGTTGCACCTTATGCTGTTTCTTCATCGTGGGTGGTTGGTCTTCTTTGTATTTTTCTGTGTTCTATCGTTTCTTTGCTCAATATATAATTATTAATTACACACAAATATAATACTAAGATTCTTCTTTATGTTTTAAGCTTCGAATTATTTAGGTTAAACCCTAATTTTCTTATGTGATTTTCACCTAGATAGTTTCTCCTGTAATTTTAACCATTCAACTTCACGTTACCCAATGTTAAAAACTATCATTTGTCCTATGAAATTTATCGTTTACTTGTGTTCTTGCTTTTCAATTATAAACTGGGATTATTATTTTTACTATACATAACTCAATATTAAAAACTATCATTTGTCCTATAAATTTTATCTTTTGATAAAAATATTCTCCTTCTTTTTCTTACCTTCTCTCATAATTTCTTATCTCCTTGTCCATCTTTTAGAAGATAAAAGAATAAAGTAGGTTTGATTCAGACACAATAGTTTTATCTGAACAAAATCGTCATTAGACAAAGTTCATTTTTTTTAGTTTTGAATATTTTGAGCTTTTTACATGCACGTGGTAGTGTGTTTTTTTGTTCATATGACTCAAAAAATATAATAAACAGTTTATATATATATATATATATATATATATATTAATTGATGAGGGTTGGAATAATTGGTTTTTAAAAGGAGGGTTGAACAAAGCTTAGATTTTTCTCACAGAGGACTAGAATATACCCCTCAATGAATAAGTAAAGCAAACAATACAACAAGTTTCATATCGGTTTACCCAAACTTAATGGCTAATTTCATTTCTTTATTTATCGATAAGATTCAATAGTTGTTGTAAGACTCTTATAAAATAAAATATACTTTTTATTTTATTATTATATTGTGAAATATTAAATAATTAAGTATGTGTAATTGTGTGAAAGAAGTGTTGAAGAAGTAAAGAAAAATAAATTAATATTGGTGTTTATTTTAATTTTAAAAAATGCTTGAAAGAAGGTTTAAGTACAAGAGTGATGCTCCCTCCACCATTCTCTCTTCTCCCCCACACCTCTAATTTTTTTTAAATTTCAAATTTACTCTTTTTAGTTTTTACGTTTATCAATTTTACTTTTTATTTTTTAAAACCCTAATTCCAATCTCTTTCACTTTCACTTTCCCTTTCACTCTCAACAGTAAGCCCCCACCTCCAGTCACTTTCTCTCTTTACCTAATTTCTTGTAATCACTTATGTTAATATTATTATTATAACAGGTTTTGATTATACCAACTGTTGCACTACCTGAAAGCTCCTTGTTATAAATGATTGCAACTACACGAGCATTGTTTCAATATCTCTGGTGATGGCTGATGTTCCATTGTACAGTATCACATGCAATTAAACAATTATTTTCCCACTCTACCAATTCACCGTACATGTCCGCACACCACTGGGTGATGGTAACGAGAATGAATAACACACAAAAGATATTGTGGGAGGGGTAAACACGTACATGGCTCAACGAATTATACATTTGGCAAATATACAAAATGAAAAGGCATTTATGCAAATACTATGCATGCATGACAATGTGAGTAGAAAGTATTTTGTTGAATGCACAGCGGAATGACACAATGTTTGTTAACGGAAGTGGAGGGAGGGGGAAGAGGGGGCTTGGTGGTGAGAGTGAAAGGGAAAGTGAAAGTGAGAGGAGATTGGAATTAGGGTTTGGAAAAATAAAAAGTAAAATTGGTAAAAGTAAAAAGTGAAAAAGATAGATTTGGAATTTAAAAAAATATTGGAAAGATATAGGTATAACATTGGGTGGTGGAGGGACCATCACTCTAAGTATAATTGTTGGAATACATTATCAGTTAATGAAAATTGATCCAATTGTTAATGTGTGTGCATGAAAGGGGTACTGAGAGGTTCCCAATTCAAATCCAATTGGTGGGAGTAGGACCCACAGTGATGTAAGAGAGAATATTTTATAATTGGCCAAATTGTTTCATGTGAATGTGAAGAAAAAGCCCTCATGCTTTATTTGCTACTTATTAAGGAAAATGTTTCCTCAACAATGCAAATTTGACAACAATTTGACAACGACATGTGTCGTTGTCTCATTTGTTGTTTTAAATGAATTTTTTAAATAGTTTATGTTTGTTATGGAGGGCATATTTGAAAAAGAAAAGCTGAAAACCTGTTGGTGCCTTTCACAAAGTGAAATTGTTCCCTTCGAAACTCTTTCATCAGTTTTTCGTTCTCCATTACAACCTCTCGTTCCACCACCGAAGTGCTGTTTGTCCAGTGCTGTGGAAATCGTTCTTTGGTCCATCGTTTTCTCTGGACGAAGTCGTTTGTAACGCTCCGCCATTGAAGTGCTGGAGGAAGGCTCGCTTTGGTTCACTGTTCTCGTCATTTGTGGAAAGGTTTCATTTTTTTGCTGTCACCGTTATTCAAAAACGTCATCACCTCCAACCCATTCAACCTCCAACCCCCTTTCAAAACCCTAATCTCCTCAAATGGAAGATCACGCTAACAAGAAACTTAGGGCTTCATCTTCGATAAGGGGGTGTCGAAGTCGCCCACTGCCATCCCCTCCACTCTTGCCACCAGTTACAAATAAAAAACTCTTCTCCAACAATGAGCAATATGAAAGGTTCTCAACACATTTCTTTGAGCATTCAATCATCGAAGGGAAGTATCTTGCTGACCAATTTTTTGAACCTGGGAAATTCGAATTCTACGAGATCTTGACAAATGCTGGACTAAATGATTTTGTTGCTTATAGACGCCACTACTACCCCGGATTAGTGTGAGTTTTCTACAACAATATGACTATTTCCAACTCGGGAGTAATTCAAACAGTGGTCAAAAAGGTGAAAATCACTATCAAACCTTCTCTTTTTCATAAACTCACTTCCATCCCTTCTATTGGTGTTCATTTTGAAGGAAATCTTGTTGATGAGTGGAATAAGGAATACATTTCTGTTAGTGCTAGGTAATTGATTTGTAAACCAGGTGCAAACATACAAAGTAGAATACTGGCCGACAATATGAAGTTTCAGAGTAGGATATTTCATTATGTACTCATTCGAATCTTAGTTCCTTGTTCAACCAATGTTGCACAAGCAACAGAAGAAGACATTATGTTGTTGTGGACATTGTTCAATTCTGTTCAGATTAACTAGGGGCATCTCATTTGAAACAGGATGAAAAGGCTACAAGGGACAACGCCCAACTACCATACCCCCATTTAATTACCACATTCATGGAACACTTTGGTGTCCCTACAGAAAGTGATCCTTTTACCCAAGTTAAGCCTAAACAAAGGATTGGTTTCGAAGTTCTATCATCATTTGGTTATCAAAAAAATGCTGAAGGAATATGGGTTCACAAAGATGACGTTGGCAATGTACAATAAGCAGTAGGCAATGAAGAACCACAAGTTGGTAATGAAGAACATGGAGTCAGACAACCCTCTCAAAATCCAGAATAAACCTCTTTTGCAACATTGAGTGAAGTAATCAAACAAATACAAGATCTGCGGACGTTCATGGGCGATGGATTTGACAGAATTGATAATCGTGTTGGATTCGTAGAGTAAGAACTTATTAACTTCTGCAACCAATTTGATCGACAACCACCTTCTTAGATTACATTTCATTGTATACTTTTATGTACCTTTTCATTTAAAAACTTTTTGTTTCGTGAACTGTTGTTACATTTTTCTATTGATACATTCGCCCTTTAATATTTTTACATTTTATTGTTCCTTTTATGTATGTTTAATATTGAAGTATTCCAACTGGAAATATACCTTTAATAATCCATTCCCGAAACCCTCAAAAGTCCTTCATAAGGAATCCAAACACACACGAAAGGACTGTTGAGAAATGCTTCAGTCATGACTAGGGAGCACTCCTCAACTTTTGGTACAAACTTGAATTTTTTCACTGGTAAGCGATTACAAGGCCCCTGTAATCGATTACCAGTGCATCAATCTGTGTCAATGCTGCATGAAATCACCTCCCAACCTATAAAGACCTTTACTTGGTCTTCCATGCACATAGGACTGACCTAACTTGAAACTTGTTGTTGTGGACACCTTCAACCTTGGCCAACAAGGTTAATAAATCCACAAAATATTGAAAACACACACGACTGTTGGGGACTGCTTCAGCCATGACTGGGGAGCACTCCTCAACTTCTGGTAAAAATGGAGATTTTTTCGCTGGTAAGCGATTACAAGGCCCCTGTAATCGATTACCAATGCATTAGTCTGTGTCAATGCTGCATGAAATCACTAACCAACCTACAAACACCTTTACTTGGTCTTTCATCTACCTAAGACTGACCTAACTTGAAACTTGTTGTTGTGGACACCTTCAACCATGGCCAATAGGGTTAATAAATCCACAAAACATTGAAAACACACACTTAAGGACTGTTGGGAGTGCTTCAGCCATGACTGGGGAGCGCTCCTCAACTTTTGGTACAAATGGGGATTTATTCACTGCTAAGCGATTACAAGTCCCTTGTAATCGATTACCAGTGCATCAGTCTGTGTCAGTGCTGCATGAAATCTCCTTCCAACCTACAAACACCTTTACTTGGTTTTCCATGCACATAGGACTGACCTAACTTGAAACTTGTTGTTGTGGACACCTTCAACCATGACCAACAGGGTTAATAAATCCACAAAACATTGAAAACACACACGTAAGGACTGTTGGGGAGTGCTTTAGCCATGACTGGGGAACACTCCTCAACTTCTAGTACAAATGGTGATTTTTTCGCTGGTAAGCGATTACAAGACCCCTATAATCGACTGTCAGTGCATCAGTCTGTGTCAATGCTGCATGAAATCACCTCCCAACCTACAAACACCTTTACTTGCTCTTCTATCCATATAGGACTGGCCTAACTTGAATCTTGTTGTTGTGGACACCTTCAACCATGGCCAACAAGGTTAATAAATCCACAACACTTTGAAAACACACACTTAAGGACTGTTGGGGAGTGTTTCAGCCATGACTGGGGAGCACTACTCAACTTTTGTTACAAATGGGGATTTTTTCATTAGTAAGCGATTACAAGGCCCCTGTAATCGATTACCAGTCCATCAGTCTTTGTCAATGTTGCAAGAAATCACCTCTCAACCTACAAACACCTTTACTTGGTCTTCCATGCACATAAGACTGACCTAACTTGAAACTTGTTGTTGTGGAAACCTTCAACCATGGCCAATAGGGTTAATAAATCCACAAAACATCGATAACACACACGTAAGGACTGTTGGGGAGTGTTTCAACCATGATTTTTGGTACAAATGGGGATTTTTCGCTGGTAAGCGATTACAAGGCCCTTGTAATCGATTACCAGTGCATCAGTCTGTGTCAATGCTGCATGAAATCACCTCCCAACTTACAAATACCTTTACTTAGTTTTCCATCCACATAGGGGTGACAAAACTGGACATTTGTTGTAACAATCACAAATGATGAATATTAAAAATAATAACAAACAACAAATGGAATGAAAATAACAATCACAATTAAAATAAGCACTTTCTTTATTAACAATCAAAATAATGGTTCCAAATACAACTATCCATTCTTGAACATGTACTAAATACGACACTATTCACAAATTACATAAGTCAATCAAGTTTTGGACTATATCCAGTGTAGGGAGTTTTACAAGCTTTGCTTTTAAAACGCTTTCGGCGTACTCCTTCGTTCATAACGTTTTCATGGCTGTAAATTCCCCCCTCACATGCAAACTCATTGTAAATTCCTCCCTCACAAGGCATATTATAACCATTATCTTCTTTATTCTTCTCTTCAAGCAGCTCATCCTGCAATGCATATAACTCTTCTTGAAGTTCTTCAATTACAACATCTTGTTCATCTAAAGCCGCATTAATAGCTTTGTAGTGTTTGTTATTGGTTGTTGACTTTTTTGTTTCTTCAAACCCTCTCCAGTTGGATTAATTGATGGTTTCATAGATGCCTCACTCATTTCTTTCTTTGATGCACTGTAATCATCAAACATCTACAATTTAATCAAAATTAACATAGTATAGAACCATTCATTCAACAAATTTAATAAAACAATGAAGTACATACCACACCCGTATCCATTGCATGTTTGATGAACTTGTCACTTACATTTATATTCATCCAATGCAAAATTCTTGGGTATTTATGTACACAATCATTAGAAGGAAGGAAACAATCACAAAACCAAACCTGAAATGCATCAAAGACGTCATAATTAGTCATCTGATTTCACTACCAATAACCAATCCATGTAAAAAATTTACCTGAAAAACGTATACATAACCATCCACATAAACAGTGGTTGCACCTTTTCCTCTATTCCATGCTATACAAGCTTTGCATAAACTACTAAGTACATATTGGTACACTATTCGACCCCAACAAAAAGTTCGCAAATCACTTATTTTATCAACAATTTCAAACAAAATTGGAAATATTGTTCTGCTGCGATTAGGTAACAATACCTCAGTAATTCCAACCAAAATGTACAGCCTACAAACATGTAGAGAAGACAACTTTTTGTGTTGTTTCAAAATAAAATCGTATATCAAATCCAATTCATATTTTCCATCACCAAAGTACTTCCAACAATGACTTTTTCTAAGTTTTTTTTTCATTCAATTTAATCTGGTCACCAATTAAACCCAAGCCTAAGCTTAAGGTAACATTTACTTCCTTGAATTCAACAAAGTTTTCACCAAAACAAAAACCACCTCTCTCATCAACCCATCTAATCAATAAATCGCTCAAAATATTCCTACTAATCTTAAGGTTATCATGTAGTTCTAAAAACCATCCAAATTGCGTCTTCGAAATAATGGACTTGTGCTCCTTACTCAAAATTTCATTCAAACCAGCAAGAAACTTGGTTTTCAATGAATGACGAACAAACAACTGCACAAAAAAATAAAATATTTTTGTTATCTTTAACCAATAGAAGTCACAACCCAAAAACCAATAACCACCAAAATCACCAACAAAAGCCAAAAACAATAACCCAATCCCAAAATATGAAAATGGAAAAGGAAAGTAGTACATATCTTGTTCGAAGAACCCATTGCACAAAATAAACCTCACAACCCAAAACCAATAACCACCAAAATCACTAACAAAAGCCAAAAATAATAACCCAATCCCAAAATACGAAAATGGAAAAGGGAAAAAGTACATACCTTGTTCGAAGAACCCATTGCGCAAAATAAACTTCACAACTTCAACACAATCGAAACTGAACAGACCGACCACAGTCTCTCGCTGAACGTAAGTCTCCCAAATCGCGAAATCTAGAGAGAAAGATAGACTTCGACGATGACCGAACTTGTTCAACGTAGACAAAGATTCTTGAACGAAGGAGATAGATTCTTGAACGAAGGGGAGAAATTATTGAACGAAGGATAGAAAGTCTTCAATGGTTGTAGAGAAAAGAAGACCAAATGGATATTGAGAAGTTGAAATGAAGAATGAAAACCCTAATTTGGAGAGAGGGGACAATGCTGAATGAAGAAGGGTGCTTTCAGAATATTCAGAAATGAAGCCTCAGCCCTTTTCAAAATCAGATTTAAAAAAAAGGTTGTTTGAAATGGTCCAATGCAACGTTGACACATGGTATTGTCAATTTGTTGTAAAAAATGCGTTGTTAAAATATCACGATCAACTTATTAATTGCTTTTGAAGAGAGAGAAAGTGTAGGTTAATTTTTTATTGCTTTTGATGAGAGAGAAAGTGTAGGGTTTTTTGGTTAGTCATGTAAACATGCATAAGAGGGTTTGTTTCTTCCTTTTCATATATTTTGGGAGCACTTTTCGAGGTAGTTTCGAGAGTGTGGTTAGGGGTGGTTTATAGGTTATATTTAGGGTAAACAGAGGGGTTAGGCATAGCAGCTGAGTGAATGAAAGAAAAAGGAAGAGAGGCAACCCTTATTTTCTAGAGTACTTAGTTTACAAGTGAGAACCACTGTGCAAGTGAGAACTAGTGTTGAGGAGCCACGATTGTCTTCATCAGGAAGTGAGCGTTGTGGACTTTACTTGTAATCCTAAAGCATTCGAAACTTCCTAAAACCCAGAATAAGAGAGATACCTAAGAAATATTATGTGAAAATATGATGTCGTATTTATATATGTGGGTGTTTATTTTTGTTCTGGGGTTTTTTGCTGCAAGATAATTTACGTATATTGTGAAGTTTTGAATATTTGCTGGATATATATGTATGTTGCATTAAAGCGTTTTACTTTAAATGATTTTTGTCGTTGAAGAATTTCACAGGTTAGAGAATATAGTTCAAAGTTTTGTGCTTGATATATTTAGTTCGGTAAAAACCTGTTGTTCAACATAGATTAGGTGTAGTGTTTTATGGGATATGGTTCTCCTTTATAATTGTTTTTATAGTACAGTAAAAAGTGTAGGAGTGATATTAGTTGTAACAAGGAATAAGTTTTGAAAATGGAGGCATGATAATGGGTTTGTGCAGTGAGATTTAGGATTGAAAGAAATTAAATTTAGAATTTTTATGTACACACTAGTGGAAAAACGCTGTTTAACATCGGTTATTTTGGGCTTTTAACGTCTACTAAACAACCGACGTCATTGCCGGTGACGTCAATGGGACGTCGGACATGAATATAACCGACGTCTATAATGACGTCAGTTAGTGCCATGTCCGACGTCACTAAACGTTGGAACTGGACGTCTAAAGACATTATATAGACGTCGGTCTAAGCAATAACCGACGTCGAAGAGGCACTAAAGACTTAAAAAATGACACTGACAGACGTCTAAAAGGTACTATAGATGTCGGTGTATACATTAATTGACGTCTAATACAGTGATTGTGTTTTAGTGTAGTTTTGTTCCCGTCTTTGGATAGCCTAGTAGCACAATCTCCTTTTGCTAGTTTCCCCCGAAAAAAAGCTTGCGTCTTTTGAATTTCTTATGGCATTTCAACCCAAAACCAAACCTGGGTTGTTGCTTAGTTCCATTTTCATCCGCAAGAGGGAAAAATCACAGTGAAACGATAACTAGGCAATGACCCAGGGTCGTTTTTGGGTTGAAACGACCAAACGAAATTCACAAGACGCCGTTTTTTCTGGGAGGCAGCTACTAAATGGAGAATGTGTTACTACGTTACCCCAAGAAAGGAACAAAACTGCACTAAAACATAACACAAAGAAAGCAAATTTTAATCAGTTGAACCAGAAGATAATCGATGAAAGACTAAACAAAGTTTAAACGGTAAGCATAAAAAAAAAACCACCTGGGATGCAATGCCGGAAGAGAGAAAAAGAAGAGGAGGAAGACGATAAAGATATCAGAAATAATAATGCAATGCCGCAAGAGAGAAACAAGAGAAAAAAAGAGAAGAAAGGAAGACGATATCAGAAACTGAATGCCGTGAAGAGTCTGCGGTTTATTTAAAATGAAATTGAGCGTCGAGTTCTTGCGAAACCGACGTCTATAGTAATCTAGACGTCGGTTGTCTAACTAATTCGACGACCAAGTTAACATTAAAACTGACTTTTTGAATTCCCATTAGACGTCGGTTGTGAAGGGGCACCGACGTCTAGGGTGCTGAACCGATGGACGTTTCACTTCCTGTCAAGGACGTAGACGACAGTTGTGAAGGGGCGCCGACGTCTATAATAATATAGACGTCGATTTTCTGCTGTCGGACGTGGAAGTGCCTCGGAGTTTGATGCACATAATTAATTACAGGCACATAGACGTCGCGCACCCAGAATTGCGACATCTATTTTGCAGAAACGTTTTGTCTTCCCGCCTTCCGGACAGGCCATAAACGTCGGTTTTTGACAACATGACGTCTAATAGCCTGGGATCAGGTGACCAACATTAACTGCACCCAAGTAGACGTCGGCCCCCCATCACAACCGACGTCAAATGCATAGGAGAAGTCTGTCTTCTCGCCTACCTCATTACATTGGACGTCGGCTTACGGCAGAGCTGATGTGTACTGCTTAATAGACGTCGTATTACCTTGAAACCGACGTCTAGGTTACCATCTTATTTACGGTAATGCCACCGGTCATCATATGACGTCGGTGGAGCTCTAACAGACGTCTATGAGTTGACGTTAAACAACATTTTTCCACTAGTGACATGGGTTTTAAAGTATTTTTTTTATAAATAGGACTGGAAGCATATTGTGGTGGTTTTATGAATTAGGGGGATAAGTAAGCCATGTAGAATAACATTAAAGTGATGAATATAATAATGTTTTGTTTAGATAGAATATGTTAGGTGTAGTTGGTCTGTTAAAGTGTTTTATATATATTTAAAGTAAAAGAAATTCTTTTAATATAATAATGGTGATTCAGTGATTAAATTGGAAAAGACATAGGCATGTGAATTTTAATTGAATATGGATTAGGATTAATTGAATATGGATTAGGAATAATAGAAACCTTAAATGTGAAGAATTGAAATATGAGTTTTATTTCATGAAAGAGAAGAAATGAGAGGAGAACCATGAGAGTTACGTGATTTTTTTAGATGGAATATGAGAGAGAAAATTAAGGGTTTGTTTTTAAAAAAGGTATAATTTAATCATTTTTCTGTTCAATGTAGTCCTAAAGAACGTAATTTGTGTTCAATTTAGTACTTTTTCCAAACTCTGTGAAGCACAAACAAGGGCTAAATTGAACACAAATTACGTTTTTTAAGACTACATTGAACAGAAAAAGGACTAAATTGAATAGAAAAAGGACTAAATTGAACATAAATTACATTCTTAGGACTACATTGAACAGAAAAATAAAATGGGGACCATTTCGAATATTTCCAACCAAAACTGGGACACAAAAGATATTTTACCTTAAAAAAATGAGTGGTATAGGTTCTACATTGAGAGAAACTAAGGAAGTGAAAATGTAATTAAATAATGGTATGTGACTTTGGCAGAGAGAGAAATGGTCCTTTTGGGGTAGTTAATTCTTTTTGAAAGGGCTTGGTTTATGGAAGGTTACGTGAAAAGAGAGATAGAAGATGAAAAATATGAGTGTGTCCAGTGAGATAGAACTGGACTGTTTAATGAAGGGATGAGATAGGATGATGCATGACAGAGGGGTTTATATGAGAAATAAAAAGTGAATGCATGAGTTAGGAGTTTACGTGAATTTGTGAAAAAGGAATTCTCTTGTTGGAGGCTTATAAGAAGTTTGGTATGTAGAGGAGAAAATGTTATTTCTTTTTTTATTTTGTGTTGGTTGGTTTTATTTAAAAGAAAGTGGGAAGTGATTATAGGTGGATCGTGGATATAATGGATTAGGAGGGTTTATTTTGGTATGTGTACATGGTTTTCTGTTCACTTTTTTTATGGTATATTGTGTCTCTGTTTGGTATGATTCTATTTTATATATTAATATTAAAATCAAACAAGTACTGGTACAGGGGCTTTTTAAATTAGTAAAATTTTTGTATAATGCATGTTCTGGCCTGTAACATATATTATTGGTCTTTTGTTTTGATCTACATAAGGCAATCAATAGTGACAATGGTTAATATGGATGAGTGTTGGTTTAACGCATATTATTGAAAATGTGTATTAGAGTGTGATGTGAACATAAAGTTATGTTTTTCCTTGTAATGTTGTTGTTTGAGTTTCATTTTGCGATACGGGAAGGAGATTGAATCTTGTGTAGAGACAAAAATTTGAGTGTTACTTCCTTTTGCGCAAGGAAGTGGATGTCTTGCCCAAAAGGCTTCCTTGAGAAGTCGGGGAGATGGATGACGACTCAAATCGCTTTGTTTTGCGAAATAGGTTAGGACGACAAAGTGCAAGAAAACGACTTTGGTTTATGAGTGGATTGATTAATTTATTATTTCTGAGTGGAGATATGTTGTTATGAATCATTATGGTTTGTGTTTAATGTTGTTTTATTGTGTTATATGATATGATGTCATTTCTGGTTGCTCACCCTTGCATGTTATGGTTGAGGTTTCCACCTAAAATGATCGCACTTGTACGAGAGTAGATGGTGTTGCAGATGGTGTTGAAGTGCAATAGACTGACGAGAGAAGGGAAATTAGTTCTTCTAGGATTTTATTGATTTTGTTATTTAAATTTCTTTTCTAAATTGGTGTTTTGATAAAAGTTATGTTTGAATTTTTTTCACGTTTTGTAAGAACAGTATTTATGTTTTGTGATTTTTGCTTCTGCAGTACTATATGAATAAAGTTTTTGAATATCCAAAGACAATGATTTTATATCAAACTACGTGAGGAAGTATTATCCTGTTTTACA
The DNA here is from genome assembly GCA_027742785.1 of Vigna reflexopilosa. Taxonomy (NCBI): domain Eukaryota; kingdom Viridiplantae; phylum Streptophyta; class Magnoliopsida; order Fabales; family Fabaceae; genus Vigna; species Vigna reflexopilosa. Next base: position 15,555,170 of record CM050926.1, on the reverse strand, counting down.
CATAGCCTCTTGTTAGGATGTTAGTTACCGAGTCGAATGTATATCCTGTAAAGACTCCGAAAACACTCCAAATGATTCAAGTCTTCAACTTCAAGGGCACTCTTCCTCCTTAAGGGTACTAGCTGATGAGTGCATATTTATGCCCTCATTTAGTCTTTAATCTTGGATTCTTAATTGATTTTTGTACTTGAAAAGAATATTTTAAGTAGGATTTTTTTATAATTGGGCTTATTGAGTGTGAGATACAAAAACATGATAAGAATAACTTTTTAGTTGCATTTGTTTGGATATTTTGAGGTGTGTTAGTGCAACTGTAACTAAGTTGAGCTCATGGAAGTGTGGAAATAAATTGGTTAAAATTTCATGACACCTTAAAGATAAATCCAAGAATAGCAAATAATCAAAACCACAAGAAGTCAAGCCAAGCATTGTATGAAAAAGGCAAGAAAAACATGAAAAAGAGAAGAAAATTGGCTAAGCCAAGAAGAGGGAACAAGCAACTAAAATTAGACCTTGCAGTTTTTTTTTATTTCTTTTTCTATAAAAAAGTTTTGATAATTGATAAATGTTTATGATAGAAGATAATTTGGGGAAATATATCTTTAGACATTTATTTTATATTTTAAAATAATTACTTTATTTAACTATATCAATAAATATCGAAAGATAATATTTGTCAAATCTTTTTTAAACTAGCAAAGATCTTCTCAAATATTTTTAGATCTTCCTAACAATCAAATATATCTTGAAGAACAATTAAAACTTGTTTAACAACACAAAACAACAGTTATAAGCATGTAAAGCCATATTCAATGACTTAACCGATTTCATTAATAATGTAACACATTAAGAAAAATGCAGTGTGAATTATTTAACAGATTATAAAACTGTTTAATCTGTTAAATTTCGTGAAGATGATCAATCTCATCATATTTGATCATTTGACCTGTGATGATCAGTTTCATCATATTGAATATGTCGAGATTGTGTATCAATGCATGATTCAATGAATGAGAATGAGCAATTGATCACATGACAAAGTGACATTACAGTTTTCATCCATTCATTCACTCATTCAATGTGTGCAATTAATCATAGAGTTGGTTCAATCAATAACTCAATATGTTCAATCAATCCACTCAAATATAATAGATATAGATTTCAACTTAACCATCCAGATTGCATTTAGAGTATTAAACATTGGATATAGTTCTCAAAATAGATTATTATAAATCCCAATAAGCATCCGAACAATTTAAAACCAAATAGAAGCAAAATTTTTCAGAGGACAAAGCCTTATGGCTTGATTACAACTTTTTAAAACTAATTTAAACCAAAACAAATTTAACTCTAATCATATCCCTATTCTTATCAGAGATATCAATGAATTCTTCATCTTCTTGGTCATCCTCATCCTCCTCTCCATCTTCAAATGAGTTCCCAAATATGTTGTCATTCTCAAAACCATCACCCAACTTCCTATGAACTCTGGTAAGAGACTTCTCAATCTTGGAGAGTCTGGCATAATGATTCTTCATTTGATTGACCATGTACCTTTCAAAATCAGTGTTTGGTTGAAAGATAAACTTGGATTCTGACTTGTCAACGTTCAGCGGCTCAAATTTTTCAACCAAAGACACATGTTCATCTTTGAATGTCCACCCAATTTCACTATTTCTCAGACCCATGTGATGAAGAACAAGTTTTTCAATTAACTTTTTCTTGCTACAACTTAAGGTCACTTCATCGGTAAGATCCATAAAATAGTGGCGCATGACTTTGCTCAAGAACACAACATATGGAAGACTTGTCATATTCTGCTTGGAAATCTTAACTATGTGATCACAGACTACAATAGTCCCGTCATTCTGTATCCTCCCTTTTAAAGCATGGATGAGGTAAATGTCTTTAGTTGTAAGCTGTGCATGGTTTCCGCCTCTGGGTAGTAGGATCCAGGCTATTACAAAGGCACATAATCTTTCATCTCTCTTCATACCCACAACTCTGAATAAAGTGAAGTCCATGGGTTCATCAGGCTTCCTTAAGAAAGCCTTGTAAATTTCCATCTTGTTTATCCCAGGAGCACTTAAGTCGGACTTGTGTCCATTTGGCCTAAAGCCAACAATCGTAGACCAAATAGCTTCATCTAACTTAATGTCAACCCCCTTGACTCTTGAACAAATAATGCCACTTTCAAGTTTGAGGTTTACATAGAAAACCTTCACTAATTCAAGGTACCAGTTGCCTGACATTTCCACGAACATAGCAAGACCTTGGTACACCAGCCATTCTTGAAAGAAAAATCCTTCTTTCCTATAATGCATAATACCCAAAAACTTATGCGAGATTCCCTTTCTAATACGCTAGAAAAAACAAAGTTGGTCTGAGATTCTTCATTACTAATCCAACCAGAGGGACTTGCTGGCCTGACTATAGGAGCAGTCCTTTTTCCACGTTTGGATAAGGAAGCCATGGAGATTTTGGATTCAAGATAATCTCTTTTTAGAACCAGGGTTTTGATTCGAAAGAGTACGATGCAAGAAAAAATTAATCGATTCAAGAAGTTAACCTAGTTGATTAAGCTCAGGAAGAAGCCCATTTGAAACTTTGAAAAGCCCAAATAAAACTAGCTCTAATTGATTAACCCTTTTCTTTAACAGATTAAAGCATTACATTTCATTATGCTTATGGACGATTTCCTTAACATTTTTAGTGATTTTCTTGAAACTTTCATAGAGGTGTTTATGGATGCTTTTATTTTTCATGGATGATTTTATTGTATATGATTCTCTTTTAAGCATTCCTTGAGGCACTGTGCCTCCAGTTCATTTCAGTCTCCTGTAAAACAGTTGAAAGGTTTGGTTGTAGGTACCCAGATGAATTTTGAGTCTTTAGTGTTAGTTTCCTGTTGTGCTTTCTTTGGGATCCATTTGAATTTCCCTTTAGAAACACCAACCTTTCTATAATAGCATATTTTGGATAAGTGACCAATATTATTGTAATAAAAATAGGATATGGAAGCAAGTTTACAAAGATCAGAAAACTTCCTAGCATTGATTTTATTGTTTTTGCTAGTGTATCCTATTCCTTGCTTATTAATCACTCTTCTTTGAGAATCTAACACAACCTCAAAGTTTGATCTACCTAGAGTGAATTTTGTTAGAGTATTCATCAAGTAATCAATTCTCTCTAGATGTGCAAGACAATTATGCATTCTGGAGTCTTTGTTTTATCCTCAAGTTGAAAAGATTATCAATTCTCCTTTCTAGATCTCTCTTATAACTATGTAATCTATTAACTTGATACCGCATTTTTATAGCCTCACCATGTAGCTCTTGAAAAGAATCAAGCAATTGATAATACCTGTCATCATTTGGCTCTTCATCAAAGTTGCCTTCACTGTTGTCTAAGCAAAATGAACCAACCATCAAGCACAAATTTGTCTCCTCTTTCAAGCTTTCATCTGATTCACTTGAAGAGCAACTTAAGTCACCATCTTCCTAGGCTATATAGGCCTTCTTTTGCCCTTGTTTTCTATTGTCTTGAGTGGTTATGTCATCTAGATTTTTCTTCATTTTCAAGACAGGGCATTGTGGTTTGATATGGCCTACTTTTCCACATTCATGGCATGTTAGTACAACAACTTTGCTTTTCTTCCTATTAGCTCTAGAGTTGCCTGCAGAATCAGAACTAAATTTGTTTTTAGATTTCATAAATTTTGAAAATCTTTTTACCATTAAGTTCATTACATCCAACTCTGGATTTTCATATTTTGAATCAGCCTCTTCTTTGTGCCTTCTTGAAGCTGCTTTGCTTGAAGTCTTGAGGGTAATTGTTAAAATAGAATGGCTCAATTACTAACACCAAGAGGGAAGGGGGGAGGATTTGGAGAAACTGAAAACAATGTCTTTTTAAAATCTTTTTCGCAAAAGGTAATGCCTTTAAAGCTTTCTTGAAACGCAAAAAAACCTCTCTAATGCAGCAGAATTAAGTCGATTGAGTACAATACTGATAACGGTTTAAAACACCGTTATTTGTGATATGATTTTGATACTAAAAGCACCCTTTTTCACTTAGAAACTTCCTTGGACTCATACTTTTTCAATAAATTGTATGAATAAGAGAGTTGACGTTGATTTCAATGATTTTATGACTAATTCCCCTTTTTTTGACAGAGGTTGAGGTAATACTGGAAGCAGAGATGAAAAGCCAAGAAGATGGAGCTCAGAGGACATAAAGGGCACCAAAAGGAGGGACAACACGAAGCTCGGGCTCCCAGAAGGGAAGCTTGAGCGTGCAAAATCGACATCCACCTCCTAGGCGGTCTCCCTGGCCGCTTGGGCAGCCAAACTCGTAGCCCGGGCCTTACATGAGGTGCTCACACCACCCGGGCGGTCTCCTTGGACGCCTGAGCTACAACTTTCGTGGATCAGGCCCTACTTCTGCTCTTTTTCGACTCTATTGGACCAGGCCCTATTTTTGCACGTTTCTGACCTTATTTAAAGGACCCTAGGGCTCTAGGTTTTGTATCTTTGGCAGAGAAGATCATAGCATTACACTCTTTTCCCAATTCTTAGGCCTTCATTCTCATTCTTTCTTTCATTGTTCATAAAGTTCTCCCATGTCTATGGAGAACTGATTTCTATTTTTAGTTGGGGGATGATGTAACCTTGTAAACTCTCATGTATTTGAATTGATTCTTAATTCTATATGCTTTTCCATTAATTGTTAGAGTAATTCATATGTTTCAATATTTACTGTTTTTAAATCATTCATTAGCATGATTTATGAATTGCATGAGTGCCCGGAGGTTCTTTACAATTCGGGTTCTTATTGAATTACTCCTAAAGGTTATATTGCTCAGGGATGAGGGTATGAGTCTTGGTCGTCTTAATTTCTTGTTCCTCACATATTATTGCCAAGAATGTTAGGAATTGTATGAACTGGTAATTTGGGACAGGCTTATTTGCAGAGGGATCGGGTTTAGGTAATTTAGTGAGAGACGTTGGCATTAATGCATAAAGAAGAATTCTTACATACATGAGAGGGAACTTGGTGAAATTTCACCCTAACAACATACCCATCTCATATTAATCAACATCCGTTCATATTTGTGCTCCTTTGCTATTGTCAATTGCATTCATATTTTATGTTTTTTCATCCAAACCCAATAATGTCTTTTTATTTTAAGTCTTAATTAATCTTGCTATCACACGACTGTTCAACGTCGAGAGTCCTCTAGGATACGATACATGGTCTTACCATTTTATATTACTTGTGCGACTCGATATGCTTGTCAATTTGCCCTAACAACTTTTTGGCGCCGTTGTTGGGGTCTCACGGTTTAAGCTATTCTATTTGTGTGATTCTTGATTAACTTTGACTTTATTTTATTTTTCTTTTTCATATTTTATTTTTATTTTTCCTTTTCATATTTTATTTTATTTTCTTTTTCATATTTTTATTTTTATCCTTATTTTTGATGTTTTGTTTTGTTTATTTTTGTTTTTGTACTAACAATGTTTTCTACTGTTTTGTGTCTAATGCTTGCAGGATGCAATTAGGACAAGAATTTAACTATATGGGAACTCAATTCTACCAAGGTAATTTAAACCACTGGTGGGAACCTCACTCAAGCATGAATCAAAGTCAATTTGAGCAAGTTGGTGGACTATTCACTTGACCACCGTAAGCCAACAGTACTACAAAGCTTGAAGAGGCCCTCAAGAAGTTCAAGTAGGAATCTCTCTCAATTTGGGAAAGCACTCAAGTAGCATCTGAAAGGATGAAGGCACAATGTAGGTTCATAATTCAGAAGATGGATTATATTAAGCCACTATCACTGAAAGTGGCAAATTTTTAGATGAGAGAAAAATAGAGATAGAAGAAGAAGAGAGTTTGAGTGAGAAAGAGAAAGAGGTAGAAAAGGAAGAAGATGCGACAGAAGAAAAAGAAAGGGTGAGTGAAAAAGAAAAAAAAGAGGGAAAAGAAGAAAAAAGGAGAGGAAGAAGATGAGAGAAAAATACAGAGAAAAGAAGAGGAAAGTTTGAGTGAAAAAGAGAAAGATTTAGAGGATGAGGAAGAAAAAGAAGAGGCTAAGAGAGAAAAGAAAAAAATTGAGAAAAATCCTCTGTACCCTAAGGAGTGTTCCAAGAAAGAAAAAGAGAGGGAGGAAAAGAAAAAGGTCGAGAAGAAGGATGAGAGAAAAAAGAAAGAATCATAAGAAAAACCCCTTCCTCACCCAAAGAAGTATCATAGCAAGAAGAAGGAAAAACAGTTTGAGCGTTTCATGGAAATCTTCAAGAAATTGGTGATTAAAATTCCTATGATTAAGACACTGCATCAAGTTCCTGGTTATATCAAATTCCTGAAAAAATTCAACAAAAAGAAAAAAAATATCCAAAAAGGGAATGTTTGAGGAATAGGGCAATTGTAGTGGGTCAAGCTAGTGACGTTAAAGAAGCGCTTGCTGAGAGGCAACCCAGTTTCTGAATTTTATTTTATTTATTTTATTTTATTTTTTCTTTTTAATTTATTATTTGTGTGATTTGGATTTGAGTTTGTTTTGCAGTAAGGATAGCATCTACTAATGAATGCTAGACAACATCTACTGAGGGATGCTAGGAGGATTTAGAAAACAACATCTACTGATGGATGATGCTATGATGGAGATTTTAGATGATAACCTAATTTTCTAACAGTGGTGTAGAAAGGGCTGTAGATGTCAGTTATTTTGGGCTTTTAACATCACCTCCCAAATCGACGTCTATACGGGTGACGTTAATGGGACGTCGGTTTTTCGCAGGAGCGACATCGTTATAGACGTCGGTTAAGTGAAAAGTGCAACGTCTATAAAGACATCAGACATTGTACTAACCGACGTCTAATGGCACTATAAAGATGTCAAACATTGCACTAACCGACGTCTATGGGCACTATAGATGTCGGTCAGTACATTAACCGACGTCTATGAAGTGTTCGTTGTGTTTTGGTGCAGTTTTTCTCGTGTCTTTGGTGCATTCCGACTGCCAATGAAAAAGAATACGGTGAGAACACCGTATTCTCACCATATTCTTTTTCATTGGCGGTGGGAATGTCACTATGCAAGGACCTAGGTTCGACTTTAGGTTGAAATGGCATAAGAGATAAAAAAAACGCAAGTTTTTCTTACGAGGAAACTAGCAAAAGGGAGAAGGTGCACTACGCTACCCCAAGACACAAGAAAAACCACACCAAAACACAATGAAAACTCATTTTAATCAGTTTAAATGAAAGATAATACATCAAAGGGTTGGTTCGCAAACTGTTGGTTTGCACCATTTAACAAGAAATTAGACGCCAGTTGCCAAAAAACCGAAGTCTATAATCGCATAGAGGTCAGGTTCCCCACTAATATGACGTCCATTCCATTTAAAAATTAATATTTTTGTTATATATAGACGTTTAGTTGGCGAAAACGAATGAGTTTTCACATACCTGCTCAGACTATAGATGTCGAGGTATGACGGGCCCTAACGTCTATAATCGCATATAGACATTTGGTGGCGGGGGTCAAACGTCTAGATGGCGGAAAAAATTAAATTTCACTTACCTGTCAAAATATAAACGTCGGGTAGACGGGGCACCGACGTCTATAATCAAATATAGACATCATGTGGCGGGATCCGATGTCTAGATGGCGCAAAAAATTAAATTTTCACCTACCTGTCAGACTATAGACGTCAGGTAGGCGGGGCACAAACGTCTATATGACGAAAAGAAATGACTTTTCACTTACTTGTCAGACATATAGACGTCAGTATCTAGGGGCACCGACGTTTATAGTATTATAGACGTCGGCCCCCTGCCTAGCAAACGTCGATAGGCTTCACTTATTTACGCAATTTCCACCGGCCAATAATTTACGTCACTTCCCCCTCTAACTGACGTCTAATGGGTGACGTTGTAAGCGGATTCTGCACTAGTGTAATTTTTTATTTTTAATTTAGTTTGTAGTTTGGATTTGATTGTGTCTTTGTTTGTTTGAGTTTTTTTTAGGTTATATGTTGCTTCTGATGGTAGTAATGACATCATCTACTGATGGATGCTTCCTCAACATCTATCGATGGATGTTGCTATTATGAGGATGATTAATGACAACATCTACTGATGGATGCTGCTATGGAAGAAGACGATGACTAGACATCTACTAATGGATGTTAGGTGATTAGGCATCTACTGATGGATGCCAATGAAGATGAGAAAGATTGGTGTCTACTGAGGGATACCAATGAAGAAAAGAAATATTAGCTTTTACTAATGGATGTTATGTAAGATATCTACTGATGGATGTTACTGATAGCATCTATTGATGGATGTTGTGATGATGAAGACTAGGTCAAGCTAGTGACGTTAAAGAAGCGCTTACTAGGAGGAAACCCAGTTTTCTGAACTTTTCCTTTTAAATTTAATTTTTGTTTTTATTTTATTTTATTTTATTGTGCTATGCTTGAATGAATTAAACTGCTTTGATTCAACTATGTTGTGTTTTGTGATGAACATTGCTTTATGAGATTCTGGGGTATTGATTGATGTTGAGATGATGCATGATGTGATATAGGTGATGACTCACAATGTGTGAAACAATGCTTGAGATAAAATTCAATTGAGATACTAAGCAAGGTGTTTTTCTAAATTCTGGGACTTAAGAGTTTACCTGTGTGAGTTTTAGGCTTCGGAGTTATTTGTAAATCATTGCTATTACTTTGGAACCATGAATGATTTTGCCCAAGTTTTCTGTGATTTGCTTCTAGGTTTCATATGATCAAGGCCATCTTTTGTTATCCCTTATTCTTTTATTCTTCACATAATTTTTGCCCACTGAAAAGAGAACAATTTGTTCTAACCTTTGAACCTTGAGCCTTATGCATGTTTGGAAAAACCTTTTTGGAAATCTTTACCTTGAGTTAAGTTGAGAACATTTGATGAGGTACTGATAAAGGTTCAAGTTTGGGGTTACTAGGTAGCAACCCACTTCTCTGAGAAGTGAGCTATTCAAAAGCAAAAGCAAAGGCAAAAGAAAAGAAAAGAAAAGAAAGATAAAAGGAGAAGAAAGAGCTCACTACAAGGGAGAGCTGGGAAAAAGAAAGAGAGTTTGTGCTTAAATGATAAATTCATAAATGTCTCTCTTAACTTAAGGAATTTTGCTGACCAGAAAAACCAATTTCCTTCTTAGCCCAACCAAGTTATAAGCCATGAAAAGCCCTTGTGATGATGACTTCCTTGTGAGTATGTTTGATTATGGTTAAATGAAAGGAAAATTAATTTGTGTGACATTGTGATAAGCAGAGTGAAACACCTCGCAATACACCTTTGAGATAAGTGATACACTTTTGAGTGCTTGAGTGATATACTTTTGAGAGTTTGAGTGAAACACTTTCCTTGGTGAGGAGTAGTTCTTTAAATTGCTAATTGCATCTCTGCTTGGTTGATTGATCATTCTTAAGAATAACATTTGTTGAAAGAATATGATCATCACATTGATTTTGATTGAATTAAGGCATCTGCACATCTTGACTGAGATCTTTATGCTGAATTGATAAAAGTGATTTCTTGTGTTGGAAAGAAAAGTTTTTGAAAAATGTTGAGTCATTGCAGTGATTGTTCTGAAAAGCTAAGTTACATTTGTGTTGCTTGAGGACAAGCAAAATTCTAAGTTTGGTACAAAAACTTGTTGGGACAAATCGACAAGTGTACCGAGTCGCACAAGTAATATAAAATGGTAAGAAGAAGTATCGTATCCCAGAGAACTCTCGGCGCTAAACACTCGTGTGATAACAAGATTAATTAAGACTTAAAAATAAAAGGAGATCATTGGGTTTGAATGCAAGGACATAAAATTAAATATGAATGCAATTGATTAATAGCAAAGGAGCAGAAAGATGAATGGTTGTTGATTAATATGAGATGGGTATGTTGTTGGGGTCAGATTTCACCAACTTACCTCTCATGTATATAAGAATTCTCCTTTTTGCATTAATGTTAACATCCCTCACTAAATCACCTAAACCTGATCCCTCGGGGAATAAGCCTGTCCCAAATTACCAGTTCATACAATTCCTAGCATTCCTGATAATAAGATGTGAAGATCAAGAGGTTAAGACGACCGTGACTCATACCCCCATCCTTGGGCAATATTACTCTTGGGAGTAATTCAACAAGAACCTCAATTGTAAGGAACCTCCCGGCAGTCATGCAATTCATAAAACATGCTAATGAATGAGTTACACACAACAAGCATTGAAACAGATGAATTACTCTAACAATTAATGAAAAAGCATATGGAATAAAGAATCAATTCAAATAAATGAGAGTTTACAAGGTTACATCATCCCCAACAACAAATAGAAATTAGTTCCCCATAGACATGGGGGAACCCTATGAATAATGGAAGAGAATGAGAAAGAAAGCCTAAAACTAGTGCAGAAAGGGCTTTAACGGTCTGTTATTTTGGGCTTTTAACGTCTTTTTCACAACCGACGTCATTACGGGTGACGTTAATGGGACGTTGAATTTAAATATAATAGACGCCTATATAGACGTTCGTTAGTTCCACGTCCGACATCTATATAGACGTCGGTTAGTGCCTACACCGAAGTCTAATAGCACTGTATAGACTTCGATCATGGCATTAACCGACATCTAAGGTCATTATAGACGTCGGTGTATGCATTAACCGACGTCTAATATAGTCGTTGTGTTTTAGTGCAAATTTGTTCCTGTCTTTGGATAGCCTAGTAGCACACTTTGTCTTTGCTAGTTTCCCCCAAAAAATGGCTTACGTCTTTTGAAATTCTCATGACATTTGAACCCAAAACCGAACATGGGTTCTTACCCAGTTCCATTTTCAACCGCAAGAGGAAAAAATTACGGTGAAACGATAACCAGGAAACGACCCAAGGTCTTTTTTAGGTCAAAACGCCATAAGAAATCCAAAAGACGCCGTTTTTTCTGGGAGGCAGCTAGCAAAGGCAGAATGTGGTACTACGTTACCCCAAGAGAGGAACAAAACTGCACTAAAACACAACACAACGAAAACACATTTTAATCAGTTGAATTAGAAGATAATCGATGAAAAACTAATATAATCGGACTGAAACAAAGTTTAAACGGTTTAAATAAAAAAAGACGCACCTGGAATGCAATGCCGCAAGAGAGAAAAAGGAGAGGAGGAAGACGATGATGTTTGCGTAACTATGAGTCTGTGGTATATTTAACATGAATTTAGGCTTCGGTTACCACAGAAACCGACGTCTATAGTCAGCTAGACGTCGGTTAGCTCACTAATGTGACGTCAAAGATAACTTTTAATCTGCCTTTTGCAGGAACCTTAGACATCGGACACAGGGGGCGCCGACATCTACGGCGCTGATCGGAATGACTTTTCAATTCTGGTCAGGAAAGTAGATGACGGTTGACCTGGGGCGCCAACGTCTATAACATTTTAGACGTCGGCCCCCTACTACTGGATGTCGAAGTGCCTGCGAGTTTGGTAAGTAGCATTAATTACAGCCATATAGACGTCGGTCCCCCCAGAAAACAGACGTCTATGTGGAAAAAATCGGTTATTTATTACGTGACGTCTATAACATTATAGATTTCGGTTATTTATTACGTGACGTCTAAGCGCCTGGGAATTAGGTGAAGAGCATTAATTACAGCCAGATAGATGTCTGTCCCCCTCACAACCGACATCAATGGGGCAGAAAAGACTGTCTTCTCGCCTACCTGTCAGGCCCTTGGACGTCTGCTTAGGGAGGAACAAACGTCTACTAAATTATAGACTTCGTTTGCCTTAGAAACCGACGTCTTGGTTACCAACTTATTTACGGTAATGTCACTGTCCATTAATATATGTCAAACCACCTTTTAACCGACGTCTTGTGGGTGACGTTAAACAACGTTTTTGCACTAGTGTAAGAATTGGGAAAATAGTGTATTGTTATGCTATTCGCTACCAGAGATATAAAACCTAGAGGCCTAGGGTCCTTTAAATAAGGTCAGAAAAGTGCAAAAACAGGACCCGGTCCAATAGAGTCGAAACAGAGCAGAAACAGGGCCTGATCAACGAAATTCGACGCTCAGGCATCCAAGGAGACTGCCCGGGCGGTGAGAGCACCTCATGGAAGGCCCGGGCTACGAGTTTGGCCGTCCAAGCTTCGAGGCCTCACCGCCCAAGTGGCCAGGGAGATTGCCTGGGCAGTGGACGTCGATTTTGTACGCTCAAGCTTCCCTTCTTGGTGTCGGGGCTTCGTGTTGTCCCTCCTTCTTGTGCCTTTTTAAGTCCTTCTGAGCTCCACCTTCTTGGCTTTTCATCTCTGCTTCCATTATTACCTCAATCTTTGTCAAAACAAGGGGAATTAGTCATAAAATCATTGAAATCAACCTCAACTCTCTTATTCACACAATTTATTGAAAAAGTATGAGTCCAAGCAAGTTTCTAAGTGAAAAAGGGTGCTTTTAGTATCAAAATCATATCATAAATAACGGTGTTTTAAACCGTTATCAAGTATAGAGTCTATTAAATGTAAAAAAGTAGGGATAAGAAAATTCACACTGCTTTTTATACTGGTTTGGCCAACCTGCCTACATCCAGCGTCCTTCCTCCCAAGGGAAGTAAATACACTATAATGATCAAGGTTTTACAACAAGGCTTTTATAGAGACCTCACATCCAAAATATAAAAGACCTCTCTAACCCTCTAATCAAAATATAGGAAATACAATAACAAGACCAATAGCAAGAATCCCCTCTTCTGTTGTCTTAACCCTTTGAGAAACCCCTCAATGTTAAGAATGTAACACGCTCTTCTTCTTATAGTCACAACAGGGAACACAACCCAATCTTCAGCAAATTGTAGAACCTGATCTTGCAGTAAACACCTCAATGTGTAGTTAGATCAGACTTTGAATGTAGAACAACCTCGCACTTCAAGAAATCTCAAGTAAATGATCACCACGGTCTCTTCTTGATTCTTGGAGCGTTTTCCCTTTTCTATAAGACAACACTTTTCTGAAAAGATATCAGAAAACTTTAGATTCACAAAAGTTCTTACAGAAATCAATCTCGCGTCAATCTATAGATTAGCACAACTGTAATGCATTTTAGTCGACTTAACTACTAATGCATTCGAATATCACAAATCAATTAAAGTAGTTAGCAGCTATCAAAGCAATTAATTGAATTCGCAATTAATGTAGTCGAATGACATTTAATGCTTGGTCAACATATTTAAAAATATGACCGTTAAACTATTATATCAAGCATTAACTAAATGTCAAAACAATAACAGACTTAGTCGAATGCAACACGGATATAATCGACTATGTAACAGTGTAAATCATAGTTTTGAAAAACTTTCTTTTTGAAAAATCTCACAGCACACTTTGAAAAAGATTGGTGCAAAGACACGAGTTTTAATCGACTCACCCCATAATGAAGTCGACTTAAAACTGTTGTTTTGCCACACAATTAAAATTCATCATTAGTGCTTCTGGTTTTTCTCTTTCAAAAATATGTGGCATGCATTGATGAATAAAATCTCATATAGTACAGTGAAATGCAATGAACAACACAAAAACAAGACAATCATGTTCCATATAAGCATATATCATGTAAGCATAGAACATGTAACACAAAATACACATGTGTTATTAATTATGCGTTGTCATAATCAAAAACTCAGATATTACTGAGATTGTGGGTTCAGCTAAACCAGTGTTCCCCCTATCAACAATCTCAACAGTAATTATTTGTTTCTGTTCACTTTCTTCCTCTTCTTTCAATCTGTCAAGCTCAAGCTCAGGCTCCCTTAACTTTCCAAGCAGTGTTGCCATGTTCATAGATGTCAAATATCTGGATTCTGAAATGGCAGTGACCTTTGGTTGCCAACTTCTATTAAGGCTCTTCATAATCTTGATATTGATCTCTTCCTTGTCAAAGATCTTTCCCAAGGCAAGAAGGTGGTTAATAATATGTGTGAACCTTTTTTGAACATCATAAATGGTTTCACCAGCCTTTATTCTAAACATGTCGTACTCTTGAATGAGAAAGTTCTTTCTTGCTCTCTTATTCTCACCTGTTCCTTCATGAGTAACCTCTAGCACATCCCAGATTTCTTTTGTTGTTGAACACATGGAGATTTTGTAGAATTCATCAATAATGAGTGTTGAGGAGATGATGTTCTTAGCCTTTTCATCATAGTGAGGTCTCTTGCTTTCATCTATGGTTCACTCAGAAAATTCCTTAACCTTTATCTTACCATTCTTCATTTTTTTTGGTTCAAAGGGACCATTGATAACTGCATCCCATACACCCTTGTCCACTGATTCCAAGAAAATCTTCATTCTAATTTTTCAAAAAGGGTAATTCTCACCCGCAAATAGTGGTGGGATATTTGTGGATGCACCTTCTGCAAATGTATTAGATATATTGTCCATCAAGCACTCTTTAATCGATTATACTGAAAACATAACCGATTTAAGTTTGAGTAGTTCTCGAATTCCTAGCTCTGGAGCCAATTGTTAGAAAAGTGATGCCTTATATCTCAACCAAAAGGGGGGGGGTGAATTGGTTAACCCTTTAAAAAATGATCCTTTCAAAAACTTGTTGAGTTCTTTGTGTTTCTTGAAATGAATAAAACAAATATGATGAATCAACAACAAAAGCCAAAGTAGAGAAAGATCAACACAACGATAAATACTGGTTCGGCCAAGCTTACATCCAGTATTCCTTTAACAACCTTAGATGAAGGGATTCCACTATAATGATTAAGTTACAAGAAAATAGAAATATCCCCTTTGAATGTAATTCTCACCACACATAAAATCACTATAGAAACAAGATGTAAATACCCTCACAATCTTACCAAAATAGAGAACACTCACAACTCTCTAAACACCTTAAGAGCAATCCCAACTCTTAATGTGAACAATCATATTTTCTCCCCCTGGCACAATCTCACAGGAACTCAATCCACTGATTGAAAATGATGAACTTAATATTCACAACAACACTCCACTTGTGCAAAATTGATCAAAACATTTCAGCTTAGATTTTTTGAAAGAATCTTGATGTATAAACCCATATTTGATCTTTGATTCTTCAAGACTATTCTTAGACACTCATGCAATCAATACTCAATCAAAATGCTAGTTATGAAATTGAATGTATAAAAGATTAGTGTAAGAAAAGTTAGGTCTGTTTCCCTTGCCAAGAACTTAAACTACATAATGCCCCAAATGTGTCCCAAACATAAGATCCGAGCAATGAGTACAATCAAAAGATCATGGACAAGTGCAATAATAGTGGGGAAGGAAGGAGAAGGGAAAAGAAAACTCCACTACGTCAAGGTGGAAGATGCCAAACTTGATTGAGCAGATGATAATGGTTGAAAATACCGTTATCTGGGATATAATTTTGATACTAAATGCACCCTTTTTGACTTAGAAACTAGCTTGGACTCATGATTTTGATTTAGTTTTGTGAATAAGAGAGTTGAGGTTATACTTTATGATTTTATCACTAAATTCCCTTAATTTTGTAGGTCATTGGAATGATTTGAAAGAAGGGTTGAAGTATCAAGGAGTTGCAGTGCAGAAAAGTCAACTAGAGTGCAGAAAAGTCAACCAAAGTGTAGAAAAGTCAATCAAAGTGCAAAAAAGTTAGCCAAAGTGCAGAAAAGTTGCGCTGAGCGTAGAAAAAGGGCGCTCAGCGCCAATTTCTTTTGTCTTGCGCCTGAGCGCCATTTAAGTGCCGCACCTACCGTTGGGCGCCCTTTTGGGGCGCTGAGCGTTGACGACGTGGGCCTGGGCCTATTTTTTGTTATTTTTTTGATCTATTTAAGACCCAGACACCCTAGAGAATGTATCTTTTGATGGCTTAAGCACAGAAACACATTTTTCACCCCTTTGGGGGTAGATTTGGGATGTGAGAACTCTCCTTTTCTCTTTCTACGGTTTCGATCTCTTCCATTCCATTGTACACCTAGTTTCTCCATGACGGTGGAGAACTAATCTCATTTGTTATTGGGGAACATGTAACCTCTAAACTCTCTTGTATTTGAATTGATTATTATTATATATTTACTTCATCAATTGTTAGGGCTTTTCCTTTATACTCAATGCGTGCTTTGTTGAACTCATTCAATTGCATGATTATTGATTTTGTCGATATGGACATATACGGGGAATTCTAAAACTGGGGAAATTCTCCCAAAGGTAGTATTACCTAGACATAGGAACATGAGGGTTGGTTGCATATACACTCCTGTGCTTCAGAATTAATTATTAAGGATGTTAGGAATTGTATGAACTCGTAATTAAGGATAGGCTTACTTCACCGAGACATCGAGTTTAAGTGTTTTAGAGAGTGACATTAACATTAATGAAGAAGAAGAATTCGTTTATGCATGAGGGTGATTAGGTGAAATTTAAATCCTAATAACATTATCATCTCATATTATCAATTTCATCCATTCATTCTAGTGTTTAGCCTCAATTGCTCAAATTGCATTCATGTTTGTTTTTCTGCACTTGGCATTCAAAAATTCCAAAATATTGTTCCCGCAGTCTTAATTTGTTAAGAAAAAGCACAACTTTTTAGTGCTGTGAGTTTTTTGGGAAAACGATACTTGGTCTTACCATTTTATATTACTTGATACGATTCGGTACACTTGTCGGAGTCTTAACAGTAGAGAAATGTCTTCCACGTTTGGATCTAGGAAGGAACTTCTGAGGAATTGCTTATCCGCCAATATTGATCAAGCAGAGGAATGTCTTTCACAATTGGATCCAAGATGGAAGGATTATTGATGAATGGGTTTAGCCGGTGCGTATTGATCTTCAAGGTTTTGTGTATGTATGCACCTTTGTTTTCAATTGTGGGTGTTTGTTGGTCAATTTTATGCGTACCTCCTACAATAGGGTTAATGCATTGTAGGTCCAAATAAGAGAGGTAGAATACTCTTCAGACTCCACAAGTGTAACAAATCGTATCAAGTAATATAAATAGTAAGACCAAGTATCGTTTTCCCTAGAGACTAATTGGCCTAAATAGTCATGAGATTTGTTGATTATTTAAGACTTTAAAAACGAAAATTAAATTTTAGAATGCAAGACAGAAATAAACATTAATGCAAGTTGTGATCAATTGACCAAAGAATACGCAGGTGAATGATTGATAAAAATATGGAATGATGTTGTTGTTAGGGTTTCCGACTTATCCTATTCACTCTCATGTATTTATGAATTCAACTCCTTCATTAATCTTAATGCCACTTTCTAATTTACCTTAAACCCGATGTCTCGGTGAAGAAAGCCTACTCTTAACTACTAGTTTACAATGATTTGTCTACCTAGCAATTAATTATGCATTACATTCGCACAGAAGCTTAAAGGCAACCGGTTCTCCTATCCCTATGTCTAGGTAATATTGCTCCCGGGAGAATTTCCCCAAGTCTAGATTTCCCCGTATATGTCCATATCGACAAAATCAATGATCATGCAATTGCATGAGTTAAACAAAGCATGCATAGAGTGTAGAGGAAAAACCCTAACAGTTAATGAAGTAAAGCATATAAATTAATAATCAATTCAATACATGAGAGTTTCAAAGGAATATTACATCGTTTCTCGAACAACAGTGGAGGTTTAGTTCACCATAGACACGGTGAAACTAGATGAAAATAATGAAAAGAATGAAAGATATTACCTTAAAAGTTGTAGATTGGAGCTTTCGCATCCAAAATCCACCTCTGAGGGTTGAAGATAGTGTTTTTGCGTCTCTTTCTGTCCAATGATAGACCCTTTAGGTCGACTAAATCCTTATATACTTTCTCAAAATAACAGAAAAGCTGGTCCAGGCCCACGAAATTGGCGTTCAACGCTAAATTCACACTCAACGGTAGGTGTAGTACTCAGAATAACGCTCAGCGTTGACGCCCAAGCGTGAAACAGTGAACTTAATAAGCAAGACTGGCGCTCAGCGATAAAAATGTCTCTCAACGCTGACTGCGATACTTGAATTGGCCCTCAACGATGGCGCTTAAGCGTTAGACAGAGACTTCCACAGCGAAATTGGCGCTCAACGACAAAATGGCACTGAGTAGTGGTTGCGATTCATCTTTTGTGCTCTTTCTCTACTTTTCCTGAGTCCAACTCCTTGCTACTTCAACTTCTTTCATCAAATTCCTCTTAATTCCTGCCAAAACAAGGAAAACCAAGCATAAAACCAATAATACCACCTTCAACTCTCTTATTCTCTCAACTAAAGCAAAAACATGATTTCAAGCTAGGTTCTAAGTCATAAAAGGTGTTTTTAGTATCAAAATTAAGTATAAAAATAAATTTATTTCAAACCGTTATCACAACCCAAAACTTAGAACTTTTCTTGTCCTCAAGCAAACAAGATATAACTCAGTCTTCCACCAATCCATACAATGGTTCAACACATTCCAAAACTGTTTCTTCCAGAGCAAGTAATCACTCAAATCAGCTCATCAAACAAAATTCAGTCAAGATGCACACTTCATCATGGTTTTCACATAATCACATAATATCCAACAGATGTTATTCTCATGAATGATCAATTGACTAAGCATAGAAGCAATCATGTACTCATGGAATCATTCCATACCAGATAAAGTGTTTCACCCAATCACACAGGTGTTTCTATAGGTCACTCCTTCCCTCTACTATCCCAATGTCACATAGAACAAAATTTCCTTTCATTTACCACAATCAAACATACTCACACACACATGTCATCACAAGGACTTTTCATGGCTTGTAACATGGCTGGGCTAACAAGAAAAAATGGTTTTTCTAGATCAAAAAATCCTTAACTTAAGAGAGTCATTCATCAATTTATCATTCAAGCACAAACTCTCTTTAATCAAACCAATCTCACTCATTCACAACTTTCCCCTTTTTACATTGAGCTTTTCTATCTTTTCTATTTCTTTTTCTTTTCATACTTGCTCAACACTTAGCTCAATGCTTTTCTTTCTTTTTTCAACTTTCCCAACAACCCCAAACTTGAACCTTTATCAATACCACACAATGATTTTCAACTTAACTAAAGGTAGAGATTTTCAAAAGGGTTTTCATATTCTGTTTAAGGCTTAAGGTTCAAAAAGGGTAGAACACATTGTGCTCTTTTTCATTTGGGCGAAAATCATCCATTGGCTAAAAAAGGGCTAATAAAAAATGGCCTTGATCGTGTGACACACATATGCAATTCATTCAATCATAAAAACTTGGGCAAAATCATTCATGCTTTCAAAAAGATAGCAATCATCATCACAACAAATACTCTAGAGCTCAAAACCTCACATATAGGCTCACTCAATATTCCACATATTCCAGATACACATCCTGCTTAGCATCATAATCACAATCACAACATCATGCATTTGTTCACATAGCTTGCGAACAACCACCTGTATATCAGCATATAGTGCACAATCTCAACATCATCAATATCAAATCATCATCAAGCAATACTCATCATGTAAATCAATAACCAAACCATCACATCAGATATAGTTTCAAATCGAGTACATCAAACCTATACTACCAACAGAAGCAAATAAGATTAAAAAGATAAGTTTAAAGAACTTGGTTGCCTCCCAACAAGCGCTTCTTTAACGTCACTAGCTTGACCTAATAAAGCTCATGGATCCACTAACTTCATTACTGTGGAAAGATGTTCCACTTCTCCTCCCAGATAATGCTTGAGACGTTGACCATTCACCACCCAACTTCTATATGGATCACTAGCAGCTGGATCCACCAATTCAATTGCTCCATGATGGTGCACGTTCTTTACTATGAATGGTCCTGACCATTTTGACTTCAACTTTCCAGGAAACAGCTTCATACGTGAATTGAACAATAATACCTGCTACCCTGGATTGAAAACCCTCTTCATCAATTTCCTGCCATGATAGAATTTTACCTTTTCTTTATAACTCCTTGATGATTCATATGCATGCAACCACATCTCTTCAAGTTCCAGTATCTACCTTCTATGTCTACTATGAGTATCATAGGGATCAAAATTCAAAAATTTTAGAGCCCACAAAGCTTTATGGTCCATCTCCACTAGCAGATGACATGCTTTCCCATACATTAATTGAAAAGGTGATAGACCCATGGATGTCTTCATAATCGTCCTATAAGCCTAGAGAGCATCATCTAGTTTTTGTGATCAATCCTTCCTTGATGAAGCCACTGTTTTCTCTAGGATCCTCTTTATCTCCCTGTTGGACACTTCAGCTTGGCCATTTGTCTGTGGGTGATAAGGTGCAACCACTTTATGTCTCAAACCATAATGTTTAAGTACCTTTGCAAGCTGAGAGTTACACAAATGAGATCCTTCATCACTAATGAGCACCTTGGAAACGACGCCAAAAACTTGTTAAGACTTCAGCAAGTGTACCGAATTGTATAGAGTAATATAAATGGTAAGACCAAGTATCGTTTTCCCAAGAGACTCATTGGCCTAAACAAGCATGTGATTTGTTGATTATTTAAGACTTGAAAAAAGAAAATTAGGTTTTAGAGTGCAAGATAGAAAATAAACATGAATGCAAGTTGTGATCAATTGACCAAAGAGTATGCAGGTGAATGGTCGATAAAAATATGGAATGATGTTGTTCTTGGGGTTTCCGACATATCCTATCCACTCTCATGTATTTATGAATTCAACTCCTTCATTAATGTTAATGCCACTTTCTAATTTACCTTAAACCCGATGTCTCAGTGAAGAAAGCCTACTCTTAACTACTAGTTTACAATGTCTTGTCTCCCTAACAATTAATTATGCATTACATTCGCACAGAAGCTTAATGGCAACCGGTCTTTCTATCCCTATGTCTAGGTAATATTTCTCCCAAGAGAATTTCCCCAAGTCTAAATTTCCCCGTATGTGTCCATATCGATAAAATCAATGATCATGCAATTGAACGAGTTAAACAAAGCATGCATAGAGTGTAAAGGAAAAACCCTAACAATTAATGAAGTAAAGAATATAAATTAATAATCAATTCAATACATGGGAGTTTCAAAGGATTACATCGTTTCCCCAACAACAATGGAGGTTTAGTTCACCATAGACATGGTGAAACTAGATGAAAATAATGAAAAGAATGAAAGATAGAACCCTAAAAGATGTAGATTGGAGCTTCCGCATCCAAAATTTGCCTCCGAGGGGTGAAGATAGTGTTTTTGCACCTCTTTCTGTCCAAAGATAGATCCTCTAGGTTGACTAAATCCTTATATACTTTCTAAAAATAACAAAAAAACTGGCCTAGGTCCACAAAATTGGCGCTCAGCATTAAATTCACGCTCAGCGGTAGGTGCGGTACTCAGAATAACACTCAGCTTTGACACCCAGGCGTGAAACAGTGAACTTCATAAGCAAGACTGGCGCTCAGTGGTAAAAATGCCGCTCAACGGTGAATGCGATACTTGAATTGGCCCTCAGCGATGGCGCTTAAGCGTGAGATAGAGACTTTCACAGCGAAATTAGCGCTCAGTGGCAAAATGACGTTGAACGGTGGCTGCAAGTCATCTTTTGTTCTCTTTCTCTGCTTTTTCTGAGTCAAAATCCTTGTTACTTCAACTTCTTTCATCCAATTCCTCTTAATTCCTGCCAAAACAAGGAAAACCAAGCATAAAACCAATAATACCACCTTCAACTCTCTTTTTCTCTCAACTAAGCAAAATCATGATTTCAAGCTACGTTCTAAGTCATAAAGGGTGTTTTTAGTACCAAAATTAAGTATAAAAATAATGGTATTTCAATCGTTATCAAACACCCAATTCCAAGGTATCAGATTGAACATCATATATACTCTCGGAACATGAATGAGGTTCAGATATAGAATCAATATTAACAACAACAAACTCAGATTGATGTTTAGCGCATGGACAAGAAGTATTTAGATAGGATGGCAAAAAGTGGTTCTATCATGCAAAGAGTGAAAACTAGAAACATGCTCATCAACAACATAATCAATTTGAGGTATGTTTACCTCCACTCCCCGGAAGGTTGCTAGAGTCTCCTTATCTTGTTCTTCCATCTTCTTGCCTTGAATAGGAAACTACAACAAATCATAACTAATGGTGGAAGACGAAGAAGGTCTACATGCCTCAAAATTCCTGCTTATACCTGCATGGTTCTCTTGCTCAGGAAGTTTTGTCTCAGACATCTTAACATCAGAATCTAGATCAAAATCTTTATCAGCCTCCTCATATACAAGAGTAGGGACATATGAAGGTGGGAAAGTAGGTGATACAGTGGGTACATGAATCTACTTCCTATATCCTGGGTTGATGCCACTGCATCTTTTAGAATCTGAATAGTTTGAGATGGTAATTTCTTTGAATCTTGAAACTGTTCCTGATTAAGCTGAGTGTCCATTTGCCCCATTTGATTGGTCAAGCTTTGAATGGACGCTCTGGTCTCTTGCTGGAACTTAATATTCTGCATGGTCATCTACCTCAATAACTCCTCCAATGTAGGCTCAAAAGTCGTAGGTTGAGGAGCTGTTTGGGTAGGTATATCTTGTTGCAGATGATGTATATGATATTGCTGGACTAGTGAAGGCACATATGTATTCTGAAATGGTGGTGGTGGTTGTTGCGGTTGTGGAGCTTTATACTATCTCAGATCAGGGTCATTCGTCCATCCTGGATTGTTGTTGTAACCATACGAATCAAAATGATGTTGAGCAGGGAAGAATTCCACCAAAAATAGTTGCTTAAGATCTTGCCAATAGGTGATAGACCTTGGATGAAGACAATATAGCGAATCCTTTGCCACTCTCTCTAATGAATGCGGAAATGCCCTTAAGAAAATGTGATCATCTGGGACATGTGGAGGTTTCATTGTCCAGCAAATGATATGGAACTCCTTCTAATGTTTTTATGGGCAATCACCTACAAAACCATGAAACTTAGCCAACAAATGTATCAGTCCAGTGTTGAGAATGCAATGAACATTATATTCATTATACTCAAGTTCAGGTTTTATACTTTCATTATCATTCACAAGATTATCAATTCTCCTTTCTAGATCTCTCTTATCACTCTTTAATCTATTAACTTGATACTACATTTTTATAGCCTCACCATGTAGCTCTTCAAAGCATCAAGTAGTTGATAATACCTATCCTCAAGAGGCTCTTCATCAAAGTTGCCTTCCCTACTGTCTGAGTAAACTGAGCTAGCCATCAAGCATAAATTGGTCTCCTCTTCCAAGCTTTCATCTAAGTCACTTGAAGAGCAGCTTGAGTCACTATCTTCCCAGGCTATATAGGCCTTCTTTTGCCTTTCTTTTTTGTTATCTTGATTTGTCTTGTCATCTAGCTTTTGCTTCATTTTCAAGACATGTCATCCTAGTTTGATATTGCCTACTTTACCACATTCATAGCATGTTAGTACAGTTGCTTTGATTTTCTTCCTATTAGCTCTAGAGTTTCCTACAAAATCAAAACTATATTTGCTTTCAGATTTCATAAGTCTTGAAAATCTTGTGAAAATCAATTTCCTTTGGGAACAACATAAGTTCTTTTAATAATAGGAATTTAATGCATGGCCTAATTAACTACAATAAAATCGCACAATTGAAGATGGTTTTCTTATATAAATGAACTTTCTAGTTTTCATTTGGTTATTTTTACCAACATACCCTATTCCTTCTCTATTTAACACACTTCTTTGTGAACGAAGAAGAGCATCAAGATTAGAACTGACTAGACTGAGGTCTCTATATTCTGATATGATAGTGACTTTAGGTTGCCATCTTTTATTTAGGCTCTTCATGATCTTGATGTTCAGTTCCTCTTTGTCATAAGTTTTTCCAATAACTAGTAGATGATTAACTATATGAGTGAACCTTTTCTGCACATCATATATGCTTTCTCCATTCTTTATCCTGAATATTTCATACTCTTGAATTAAAGTGTTCTTTCTATCTCTTTTAACTTCATTTATACCCTCAAGAACTTCCCACATTTCCTTACCTGATTCACACACAAAATCTCTATAGAATTCATCAAGGGTTAGTGCAAAGGAAATAATATTTTTGGCCCTTACATCATAATGTGCTCTTTTATTTTCATCAGAAGTCCATCATGAAAATTACTCAAGCATAGTACCATATACCTTTGTCCATTGATTTTATGAAAACTTTCATTCTAATTTTGCAAAAAGGGTAATTTTCTCCAACAAATAGAGCTGGTCTTTTTATGGAGGCCCCTTCAGCAAAAGTTTAAGATGTATTGGCCATACATGATCTTTTTAATCAATTAATACTCGACTAACCAGCTCTGGTGCCAATTGTTAAATTGAAAGGTAATATATCTCAACCCAAGAGGGGCAGTGAATTGGTTTGAAAACACTTTTTCAAGTTTTTAAAAAATTTCTAGGTGTTTAAGGTTGTTTTCAAACGAGCTTTACACTTCAAAGATTTAACAATGTAATAGGCAAGAATAAAGCAAGAACACAACACAAGATTTATACGTGTTCGAATCTACAAGAGTCTACATCCAATCATCCTCCAACAACCTTATTTGGAAGGGAATGCACTAACTTTAAAAGTCAAGAATCACATAATACAAGATCCACTCAATGTACTATCACTCTCTCAAACACAACAAAAACATAAACCTAAAGAAGAGGCTACATACACTCTTTAGGAGCCTTTCCTACACAACTAAGGCTAAACTAATACAAAGAAAACACAAAAGGCAGAACATGATGCACGACAAGTTAGATATTATAAAAAAGACAAATGCAGATCCTTGGTTAATCTTTCTCTCACATTTGGACCCTTAAAAACCCTGAATCTTTTCAACCAATTGTTGGTGCCTCCAAGAATGCTTCAAGGTCACTCAAGACATTGTTCTTGTTTCATAGTTTGATCACTTTTTGGAATGTTTTCGTGCCTGCAGAAGAACTGAAACACACACACACATATATATATATATATATATATATATATATATATATATATATATATATATATATATATATATAACAAAGGCACAAAACAAATAATATTAATCGATTATGTTATTTTCTTAATCGAATAAAATTTTTACATTATTTTAATCAATTAGGTATTTCTCTTAATCGATTAAAATAGGGAACAAATTAACTAGTGTGCTTCATACCATTTTAATCAATTAGATTGTTTTTTTAAATTTAACACAATGTTTAATCGATTAGCTAGTTTGCTTAATCGATTAAAATAGTGAGGAAAAGCTAGATTTATAGAGCTTTTGGTTCTTAGCTCAAATCAAACACTTTATTTAGTTTGAAAATCTTGAAAGACTCCCCCTTTAGACATTTGATTCATAGCATTTTATAAGAAAAAAAGCTGCAATAATTATATATGTTGTTTTGTCCTTTGTGGATGGCTAGCTTTCTGTTGTATGTATTTATTTATGCTTTTGTCGTTAGTGTATTGAGTAATGTAACATTTATACTTTTCGTAAATGTAAAATTATTTGTCGTCAAAATTTGAATTCCTTTATTTTTCTTACTGTGATTTTCTTTTTCATAAATATTATTTTTATGTTATACTAGAATTATTATGAATAACAATTTTTTTAGTAAACTCGAGAGTTAATTCAGTAATTCTTAATATGTCTTTTACGGTATTTCTTAATTAGTCGAAATCTTTAAGACTATTACCCACAAACTTTAAAATCGTTAAACTGAATTTTGAATTTTTTTAATAAATACTTTTATATTTACAGTAAAAAATTGAAAATCTAATTTATATGTTAACAAATTTATTATCTATTATCTTTAGATAAAATATTTAATGGAAAAGAAAAATATAATTATTGTCCTTATTGTAATCGTCTAAATTTGTTCTGAAGTTTAAAATTTTTAGACGCACCATAATAATTATCAATAGGTTGAAGTATAAAGACTAAGTACATTACATAAACAAATTATTCTGGTATGCTTCACAATAGGAGATACAAGAACTTCTTGAATGTCTATTATCACACACAAGACGGAAAATTTGTCAGATGTTGAGTTAAACTGTATCTATGAACCTGATGCTTCAAGCTCATTCACAGACCATATCATGTTAATCATTGTGTAAGTCTTAAAAATATTTTCAAATGGAATAATTCAAGTGTGGGTATAAATGTTATATAGATTAAATTCAAGTTTTATTAGTGTTGTATTTTCTTAATATATTATTTCTCCAAAGACTTATTTATGATATTAAAACAATTATTTGTTTTAATGATTTTACTTAAAACATGATGATATAAAATAATATGAAATTTTGTCTTCTGAAAATAGGTATAAAACCTAAAATATGTAGCATATATAGATGTCTCAATTTTTTTAAAGTAAGCTTTACTCACAATTATAAGGAACTATGAAAAAGAATATACCTTCACTCCTGAGGAATATTTTCTTTTCTAGAAGTGAACCAACAAGAACACGTTCTTGCCCTGAAAGGGTAGTTAGGACCACCCCTTGGTGTTGAGGTTATTGCATGCAAAGGACAAACCGTTTTTTTGGCAAAAGGTTCCACATTTGTTTGACAAAAGAACGTGCAGGGTTCTTGTAAGCATGTGTAAGTGCAAGCACCTGGACACTTCGCAACATTTTCTCTTTTAACAATTCCGCTAACAAACACTGGTTAGTCCACAAACATGTTTCAGGATATGTTAAACAAATTGAAGCTTCTTCTGGATAAAGCAACACTTTCAATAATAAAAACAACGAGTCAGTTATGAATGTAATCACTTCACAAAATACTATTCAAAAAAAGAAGAAAAACTGAACTCGCACTACATTATAAATAAATTCATGGAGTTTCAGTTCAAACGACCCAAGCGACGGTCGTCCTTCCTTATTCTGCTTTACTTCGATCGTTCAATCTTTTCTAACAACGCAATCCACTTCGATCAATTGTTGACCTACAGAAGTTCCTCAAGTCAGATATGTTTCTCAAGGAGGAGGTCGTAACTTTAGGATAGAAAAAAATGTGACATTAATAGTATAATTATTGGGCTTATTGCAATTAAGCCCATTAATACCATATATTTATATTTGATATAACAATCAAACCTATTAATTAGTTATTATAATATACTTACTAATTGCTCATAAATTATAGTTGCATTATTAATTAGTCTTTAATCACCTAAAACTGCTGTCTTAACTGATCGGCTACCCGTATCGGGAGATTGATTCTCTACGTGACCCCACCAATATATTTCATATAGTACACATGGAAAAGATTAAAAAACTTTTATCACTATGTTCTTGACCAAAAAGAAAAAACCCCTTTTATCTTAAAGAATCAAACACTTTGAAACACTTCTTCATTAAACAGGGTCGAAACTTTGATTACGACAACGAAAAATGTTAAGATATATTTTTAGTGGTGAAATAATTTATTATAATTTTGTATTTAGTTTTAATTATTTTATTTTTATTTTAAATTCTTTGAGATATTTTTGAATTTTGCAGTTTAGTATTTATTTGTAATTCACTTTCATTATTATTTTGAAGTATTTATGAATTTCTAAAATAGTAAGGTTGAGGCTATCTTATAAAATAGTAACATTTTATCATTCTTGTATATTCAAGATATTCTCTTCCTACAGTTTTATGTGTACGCAAGGAACCTATACAGTTAGTTGAAATTTTAATAAAGTAGTAAAAGTAGTTAATGAATAATATATATCTTAGATATTTTTATTGGAGGAGTAAGAGCCTCTAACATATGTTCAATAAGCGCTAGATGCTATAAAATTCATAACATAATGTCTAATTACAAAAGCGTGTAATAAAAAGTTAGTTATGATACATATAAGCAGCACTAAACGTTATATATCTATCTTAAATGTTTAAAAGTTACTCAAAATAGAAAAGCACTAAACGATAATACTTGTATCGTGCCTAAAAGCATAGGATCGTCTAACACTACAATGCATGTATGTTCTAGTACTCTTTTGTTTGTTGTGTTGTGCTTTCTTTTTCTGTGTAGATTACAACCTTTATCAAAGATCCTGCTCAGAAACAGATTACAAACTTTATCAAA
Source organism: Vigna reflexopilosa (assembly GCA_027742785.1). NCBI lineage: Eukaryota > Viridiplantae > Streptophyta > Magnoliopsida > Fabales > Fabaceae > Vigna > Vigna reflexopilosa. The sequence goes on along the minus strand of CM050926.1, from coordinate 15,527,042 downwards.
GAGCCTGCTCAGAATCAGATTACCAACTTTCTGGATACTCTTTTCGTATGCTTAGCAAAGTTGCTTTGCCAAGACACAACATAGCTTTTGACTCTACCTTAAAGGCTACATCCGTAGAAGAAAGTCAAAAGCTCTGTCTACATAAAGGAGTTTGCATGAAGAGAAGAAAAAGAAATTTGAAAAGAACTTTTACAAGTTTTTAGAAGTTCATTGTATTGTTTTTACATCCTCTCTGCGAGATTAATCCTCCATTTTGTAAGCTTTTCAAAACACTTTGTTGTTTTATATTTAGAAGTGAATTCAAACACTTATAACTCAGTGGAGTTAAACCTTCTAGTTAGTTACAATAGTGTTGATTCCAGGAATGGTGAAACTCAAATAACCAGTTGGTCCATTTGCAAACTAGGAGTGCTTAAACTCATTTTTAGTGGAAAACTTTAAAGGTTTTTAAAAGAGAATTGTGTAACAACCCAATCTTGGGTGTCACGAGTGTTAGGACAAGATCTTCTAGAAAGACTAGACCATCTAGCACCTCGAAGTTTTGAAGTATAACCAATATACTTAATGAAATATTCTTTAAAAAGAAAGAGCATTTGAATATATGGCAACAAACAACATTGAATCATTTAAGCATCTATCAAATGAATCATATAAAGGCCTACTTAAACATAAACAAAAAGTGTTAAACCCTAAATCGAAAATCCAACGAACAACAAAATATTCTGAAACCCCTAAACCAAAACAACCATTGAGATAAAAAAACATGCACCACCACTAGGACACAAAATCTTTACAACCACCAATTGAGAAAACTTGTTGAAGCATAGCCCTAAAAAAAATTAACGAGAAAGAGAGAGAGAAAATATTCCCAAATGGTTCAATTGAACAAATTTTAAATCAATTGCCATTTCCCACTTTGCCCTTACACTATTTTAAAAAAATTGACGTGGCAGCGTGTCAATGTATCAATGCTATTTTTTTTCCTTGCATTGTTTTTGAGAAAGTGAATGTGATTGAATGCATTTCATGGCTTGGTCACGTAAATATGTGCAAAGAAGTATTTCTCTCTTTTCCTTCTTGCTTTGCTTTTTATTTAAAGAGAGAGAAATGTGTTGTGCATGGAGGGATGTGCTTGGTTTGTTCTTTTAAATTATTTTCCATCTTTTTCATGGGTTTGGACACGTTATTTTTTATGGTTAGGAGAGAGAATGAGTCTCTCATTCTTTGCTTCCTTTGGTGAATTTTCGAAGAGAGCTTGGTTATGGCTTTTCTTTTAGTTTGGCATTGAAAGAGGTTTCGACCAAAACCCTTGGTTCTCTTCGGAAGAGGCTATTTTCTTGTGCATTGTATGCTAGCACTAGTAAAAAATAGAGTTTTTACCACGCACATTATGCATCGGTTCAACAGAAACCACAGCATAATACTGCGCAGTGGCATTTTTGAAAATAAGTTGAACGTATAGGCCGCAGTTTAGAGGGGAACCACGGTCTATTCTTGTAACTTCTGACCAAATCAACACCTGTATTAAATTGTAGGGGGAATAGGCCGCGGTTGCTCTAAGAACCGTGGCCTATCACCCCAAACTTAAAACTTTGCTTGTCCTCAAGCAAATAAAATAGAACTAGGCTTTCCACTTTTTCATCAAAATAGTTCAACATTTACAAAATTTATTTTTCTCACAACAAGAGTTACTCAATTCAGATTTTCAATGGAATCTTATCAAGATGCATGCATGCTTTTAATTCAACTCAGTTCACATGATCACATATTTTCCAACAGATGTTTCATTTATGAATAAAACAGTAAAGTCGATTGAATGTAAAAGTGTAAGGATAGAGAATTCAAATGTAGGTTTTTATACTGGTTCGGCCTCAATGCCTACATCCAGTGTCCTTCCAATCCTAGGAAGCTAATGCACTATAATGTTCAAGGTTTTTACAACAAGGTTTTTATAGATACCTCTACATCAAAAATATAAATCACCTCTCTAAGCCTCTAACCAAAATATAGGCAAAAAAACACAAGAAGATTTGCAACAAGATATCCCCTCATCTACAATCTTCAACCCACTTTGAACAATCCTCAAAGTGTCCAGACTCCACGAGTCTACCCCCTGTAATCACAACAGGTACAACAACAACCAATGAATGGTAACACGAGCCTTGATCAACCAAAGAACACCTCAATTGTGCAGATAATGATCAAGCAGTGAGCACAACAGAATTCTCCTTCAGAACCTCTTCAAAGAATGATCTCCACAGTCATCTTGATGAGTTCTTGGAGCACTAAATCATAGAGAAAAAATCTGAAACAGAATATGAAATTGTCAGTTCTTCCAAAAGTTCTCTGAATAACTCAGGTCTCGTCTATTTATAGATTTTCATAAATCAGACGCTCCTGTAGTCGACTAAGCTACTAATAGAGTCGATTGTCCCCTAACAGTTATAACAGTTAAGTCAACCTAGTAGCAGTCAAGTCAAACAAATTAATTCCACATTCAATACATTTGACCTTCATTCAATGCTTAACAAACTTTTAAAAATATAGTCGTTACTATTCACAAGAATAACAAAATTTCAAATCAAACAACTAACAAAGTCGAATGCAAAGCGCACACAGTCGACTTTGACACATATGCACATATTGAAATTCTTTTCAATGTAAAATCTCACATAGCATTGTATTTGAAAATCTGTGCAAAGTCTTTAGTCTTAGTCGATTCAATCAATGATGAAGTCGACTTAGGACTTGGAGATTTGCCACACAATATAAGTTCATCAAAGCGCTTGTGGTTTTCCTTTTCCAAAACATATGCAATGCAATCACAACAGACATAACATATATCAGAACAGTGAATATGCATTCATATATCAAGATCAACACAAAACATGTTCAATAAGATATTAATCAATAAACAACAGAACATGTAACACATCAACAATACATGTGTTATTAATAATGTGTTGTCATCATAAAAAACCAGAGTGAATAGAGCACTGTGAGATTGAGGTATAGCTAAACTAGTGCTTCCCTTATCAACAATCTCAGTAAATGTAATACAAAATGCGATAGAGTTAGTAGAAACTAACATGTGTCCGCCTAGACCTTTCGTCCACAAATTCTCCTGTTGATTGACGAATATGTGTCTGCTGAAAGATTTCGTCAACTTGCATTGATCATCCAAGCTCCTATGAATGCAAACAAAATGAGTTGCTAACAAATATTTGAAAATTTTATGATTTCAAATTTAAAAAATAAGATGTATATGACATACCAAATGAATTGCATGGTCATGGATGTTAATAGATCCTCTAGTGTGCAAACAACCACCCTTTTCAGATGTCCGATTCTTTTTGGCTGTTTCACACTTTTTTCTATAAAGTGGCATGTTCCTCTTTTCAAAAAGACCATTCCAAACATTTTCCCCCATCCAATCAGGTGTTTTTTTCCTTCAATTCTAAGTTTTTTATACATCTCCGAAAGTCTATGAGATGCCTTGGTGTGAAATGTTTTTTTTACCTTTTCCTCATCTTCAGGCTTCCATGAAACCTTTCTCTGTTATTAGAAATAATAGGTTTGAATAAATAGGAGTGTTGAAATTTTTATAAGATATATGTGTCGATGTGTAAGCTTATGAAAATATGCAAAAGTAAGATGTTGTTCTCTATCATTGTTCTTCCTTTAGAAAGTGTGAGTGTGTGATGATAGTTTTCATTTTATGTTATTTCTGTGAGGTAATGTGTTAAACCCCTGGAAAGTGTACCAGATCGTATCAAGTAATAATAGACGGTAAGACCAAATATCGTTCTCCCAAAGAACTCTTAGGCCTTATCTTTCATGTAAATTGATCTTATAAGACTTGAAGAAGAAATAATTTTGTGGTTGTATGCAAAACGAAAATAAACATGCAAATGCAAGTGATTCAATTGACAAAAAAAAAGATATGAATGAATGGAGTTGTTGGGGTTTACAATTTCATCTTATCCGCCCTCTTATATCTACTTTTCTTATTTAATTCGCTTTATTATCTAATTATCATGCAAACTTTCTTTGCGTACCCTAAACTCGATCTCTCAGCGAAAAGAGCTTATCACTAACTACTAGTTTACTATCTCTAGTCTCCCTAAGTAATTAGCAACGCATATATCACAAAAGCAAATACAATTAATCGTCCTACCCCTATCTCAAGGCAGTATTGCTTAATCAAGGAATTCCCTATCAGTTCATGACTTCTCCGTACGTCTCCGTATTGACAAAGGCAAATATCTTCTTACCGAATGAGTTAAACGATAAAAGCATTGACCATAGATAAGAAACCCAACAATTGATAATATAAGCATATGAATAAAACAAGAATTTCAATATAAGAGAGTTTCAAAAGATTACATTGTTCCCCAACAATAAAGGGTTTAGTTCACCATGGACATGGTGAAACTAGATAGAATTAAATGAAAGAATGGAAGAGTAAACCCTAGATTTGATAAATTGGAGCCTAAGCATCCAAGAAACCGCCTCCAAGGAGCGTAGAACTGCTATGGACTTCTCTGCCTGCCAAAAGAATTACTCTTTAGGTCGCACTAAGGCTATTTATAACGCATAAAAGTAACAAAATTTAGGCCCAAGCCTAGCATTCCACTGCTCAGCGCTTCATTTGACCGCTCAGCGATTTCCCGCTAATCGCAGGATCGCTCAGCGGTTTTCCTCGAAGTCGCATGGACGCTCAGCGGCACCGCTTAAGCGAGAAGCAGTTGTTTTTCCCTTGAGTCTAGTGCTCAGCGTTGGAAAATAGCGTTTAGCGGTGACTTTGACTCTTCTTTTCTTCATTTTTCTCCTTCTTTCTTGAGTCTAAGTCCTCCCTCTTTTACTTCCATCTTCAATTCTCATCAAAACCCTGCAAAACAATGCAAAACAAGCATAATATCTCTAAAAACAACTTTTGACTCTCATGTGACTCAACTAAGTGTTTTACTTGATTCTAAGCTCATTCTAAACCATAAAGGGTGTGTTTTGATATCAAATTTAAGTATAAAAATAACGGTTTTCCAACTGTTATCATAACCCCAAACTTAAAACTTTGCTTGTCCTCAAGCACATAAAACAGAACTTGGCTTTCCACTATTTCATCAAAATAGTTCAACATTTCCAAAATTCTTTTTCCTCACAAAAATAGTTACTCAATTCAGATTTTCAGTGGAATCTTATCAAGATGCATACATGCTTTCAATTCAATTCAGTTCACACGATCACATATTTTCCAACAAATGTTCTACTCATGAATGATCAATCCACTAAGCAAGATGTAATCATACAATTTATTAATCCTCTCCAAGCAAATGTTTCACTCAATCACTCAAGTGTTTAAGAGGTCTCTCCATCTCTCTACTACTCACATATCACATGAAACCAAATTGCCCTTCATCTACTAAAATCAACATTCTCACATATAAATGTCATCACAAGGACTTTTCCAAGGCTTATAATGAAGCTAGGTTAACAAGAAAAATTGGTTTTTCTGAAACACAAAATCCTTGAGTGAAGAGAGTTATTTTAGCATCCAAAGTTCAAGCACAAACTCTCTTTTTAACCAATCTCACTCATTCCCAACTTCTTTCCTTTTTCTCTTTACATTGAGCTCATCTTTCATGCTTTTCCTTTTCTTTTCTTTTCTTTTCTCATGCTTTTTTTTTTCATTCAACACTTAAGCTCAATGCCTTTCTTTTGCCATTCAATTTCTCCAACAACCCCAAACTTGAACTTTGGCAATATCATACAATTATTCTCAACCCAACTCAAGGTAAAAATTTTCAAAGCAAGGGTTTTAATCCTGTTTCAAGGCTAGGGTTCAAAAAGAATAGAACACATGGTTCTCTTTTCTTTGGGTTAATATTTGGCTAAGAATGGCTTCCAAAAATGGCCTTGATCATATGACACAAACATGCAATTCAATCAATCATAAAGATTCAGGCAATATCAGTCATGCTTCCATATGAATAGCACATATATCAATAAACACTTTGGAGCTCAAAACCTCACACAATTGTGCTTTTCTCAAACATCATTCATACATCCTGCGTAGCATCATAATCACAATCACAATCATTAATCATCACACATCTGTTCACATAGCTAGTGAACCATTCACCTGTATATCAGCATGCAACACAAACTCAATCCTCATCCACATCCAATCATCATTTGAGAAAACTCATCATGTAATAACATCAAGTCAAACCATAGTCAGAAATAGTGTTCAAGCCAAGCACAAACACCTACAATAAAATTCAACCTATTCTAAAAATTCAAAGTACAAATTTCAACTCATGTCATCATCTGAGTCCTCCTGGTCTCCAGCTTCTGCATCCTCAAAGTCATCCTCCTCATCATCTTCGTCCATGCCTAGTGCTCCAGCTGCTCCAGATCCGCTACCATGTGCCTGCTCTTGACCAAGCCATAGCACTATGGAACTCATCCATAGTCCACCTGTGCACTGGTGGTGTGTCATACAGCCCCACTATCATCTCGACAGTAGCAATCTGCCCCCTGCGGAGAGACTCCAATCTAGCCTCCATCATGGACATATACATGTCCCTCATCTGGAACGGCTCCGCATGCTGTGCAGGTGCATCCTCCTGCTGAGCTGCTCCTCTCCTAGGACGTCTCCTAGGCACTAGTCCAGCTGCCTCGTCTCCTCCACAGAACTATCGATAATAAGAAACATCTATGGCCTTCCTAGGCCTCTCATATGGTGGAACAAAAGTATCCACCCCAGCCTGCTGACACAGAAAAGTAATCAGGGATGGATGTCCCAACAATGTCGTGCTACTCATAGTAGTAACGCAACTCTGGATCTCGTTGGCGATGACCTCACCAACATTCACATCCATCTACCTCAACATACAGTAGATGAATATGATCCTATGCATGGTGATATCCGAAACATGGGAACAGGGCTGAATATTAGCATGAGTAAATGCCATTAAGTACTTTGCCAGAGGTGTCAGATCTTCCCTCTTGATGTTGACAGGCACACCATTCGGATTCCTCTAAAAATGTCCTCCAGGGATACACATAACCCTCTCAATATCCTCAAAATATTTGAACTCCCCTATATATGTTGTATACTGGCACTGCTCACCTGGCCACTCAGTGCCTAAGAATCTGTTGATGGTGTCGGGGTGATATTGGATGATCTGCCCCCTAACATAGCTCATATATCTCCCTACCGACACTCCTCCTCTAGTCAAGGCATTTGCATAGAACGCCTTCACAAGTTTAATGCTAGCTGGTGCAGGATATGTAGCCAGCCACTCCCAGTTTCGTCGAATCAATCTCCAATCCAAACTCAGAGGCCAGGTCTGGAATAAAAATAGCTTTCCTCTCCATCAACAGTCTTCTCTCCTGCACAGTCACATAATGTTCCTCATGTTTCCTGGAAAGCAACCTAGGAGAGTAAAATCTTCTCGACCTCTCCGGCTCTTTCCTCTTGTTCCCAAGAGTCTTCACTTTGCTTCTTGAAGATGATGACATTCCTACATCAAATACAATTCAATAATCCCAAGAAATTCATCATTAGAGGTTAGCAAATCATCAATTAAATTCCAAACCAAGCATAATCCAATGCTGAGGGAAAAACAGGTCCCTTCGGCATCCCTACATCAAAGAAAACACTCACAAAAATCTGACGCCCACCGCTCAGCGTCCAAATGGACCGCTCAGCGGCAGCGTCGAGGATTTTTCAAAAACCCTCTTCAAAGTGTCCTAATCTCCACTCTAACACAAATTTCACAGTCCCAGACCAAATTCATGCAATTCAATCAGTTCAAACAGTTTCTATTTCATCAAATCATGTATAGAAATCAAAAGCCCTAATTTATCATGTTCCTACACATGTTCTTCATCAAATTTCAATCTAGAAACCCTAAGAATGAAATTGCACAACTTACTTGTGTGGAGACCTTAGATGCTTGCAAGACTTCTTCCTAATTGATGATGAATGCCTTTCCAATGCACAACCCTCACCAAAAACCCTAAACTTATGACAAGAGAATGGTAGAAAAATGAGATTTTTATGAGTGGGTGATGGGAAAAGTGGAGAAATCTCTTTAGAAAACACTTGAAAGTAAAAATTGGTGCTAGGGCTTTCAGAGAACGCTTGGGCGAGCTTCAAAGAGGAGTTTTCAAAGTGTAGAACCCCCAAAAACGCTGAGCTTTTAAAAGCCCAAGGGTAATTTGCGCCGCAACCGCTCAACGGTCAAATGGACCGCTCGGCGGTGTGCGTTAGATTTTTCTTCCTCTTTTTTGCTTGCTTTTATGTAATCCAACCCTGTAGCACTTGATTTCGACTTTCAACTTTTTAATTGCATGCCTTTCCCCTCTCAAATGCAACATTCAAACATATAATGCACTTAGAACATAGTTAAAAACAGGAAATAATCAACTGGGTTGCCTCCCAGGTAGCGCTTGTTTAACGTCACTAGCCTGACCCAAACCTTGTAGCACTCATCAGTAAGTGCCTCCAAACACCTTTCAGTAGGTGTACTTACCTGTATCCTTCAGTAGATACATAAAATTTAGCATCCCTCAGTAGATGCTACCCAAAAATTGTTTAAAAATCCAAGAAATTACATGTCCAAAATAAAACTAAAACTAAAACTAATGTTTTACAACACATATTATGCCCTCAAGCAAATCACGTCTTCTCCTTCATATTGTTGTCTTCGATACACCAAATCCTCAGTTTTCTTCTATCCACCTTCTTGGTACGTCTGGAGTATGGCGCTTCAATCTCCAGCACTCCTTTCTCTTTCAATTCTTTCACTACCCACTCCTTCTTCTTGTACTTCACCTTTATGCCAGGTCGGAGTGAGTCCTCTTTTGATTCAAGATGCATTGTTCTTCCTTTATCAATATCTTCAGTTAGAGGTACCTGCAAAACATTACAACTATCAGTATCAATACCTGTGCTCTCTCCAGATGCAGCCTCTCTTTTGGACTTTTTATGTATGGCTCTCTTCTTTATTCTCATGTTATTTTCTTTAGAGCCATTGTACGTCAACACATGTTCTTGATCTCTTAGCATGATTCTTCCGTCATAGACACTAATAATCATTTTTGAAGTAGTCATGAAAGGTCTTCCCAGAATCACTGGAATCCTTTCATCCATTTCCATATCCATGACTATAAAATCAACCAAGAACTCTAGCTGCTCCACACGAACAATCACATCCTCCACCATACCAAGCGGCTTTTTAGTAGAATCATTCGCCACCGTCACAGTAAAATTAGATGGTTTTAATGCTAACCCTCCAATGTTTTTCAAGAAACGCTTAGGTATCATATTAATACTAGATCTAGAATCTAGCATAGCTCTTCCCCCATCAACATCATTAATAACACACGGAAGAGTCAAACACCCTGGATCCTTCATTTTTTTTGGATGTGTCCTCTTTTTAGGTTGGATAGAAATTTCCTGTTCTTCTTCATCAAGGTCCATCACCTCTCCAAGATAATATTCTATTCTCTTGGAGTAAACTAGAATCTGCTGAATCATTGAAGGCACCACAGTCACGCGATTGAAAATCTCTCTAAACTGCCCATTGTGACCATCTCTTATCTCTTCTTCTTCTTCTCCCTCACTACTTTCTAGCTCAATAATCTCTTTTCTTTCTTCCTCTTCACTACTCTCAACTTCAACAATTTCCTTTTCTATTTTTCTTTTACTCCTAGTTACAACAACTTTGCACTCCTCTTTAGGGTTAACATCAGTATTAGCCCTAAATTAGTTTTTCTCTATAGTTTCCACTCTCTTTGACAGTTGACCAATTTGCATCTCCAAAGATCTGAAACTGGCTTGGTCACTTCCATGTTGAGACTCATAAACCTTCAAAAATTTGTCAAATCTATCATTAAGGCTTCTGACAGTCTCTGTCAAACTATTCACCTACTGCCACAAGGGTGATGGTTGTTGTTGTTTGTTGTTAAAGAAGCTTCCTGCTTGTCCAGATGGGTTATTTTGAGTTTGTCCAAACTAGGATGGTTTTTCCAACCTTGGCTAAAGTTGCCTTGGTTGAAATTTCCCTGCCTATATTGAAACTGATTCCCCATATAATTTGCCTCCTGTTGCATCTCTTCTAGCACAGCACATTGACCATTAATATGGTCACCACCACAGAAATCACAAAGTTGTTGAGTTTGGGAGACATTCCTAATCTCCTTTGGAAGCTGAGACAAAATCTTCGTTAAATTATCCAGTTTCTGAGTAAGAAGATGATTTTGAGATAACATAGCATCATCAGCAGGCAAATTCAAAACTCCCTTCTTCTGCACTGGTGCACCTCTCTCACTATATGTCTCCTGTTCATTTGCAGCCATACTCTCGATAAGATCATAGGCTTCATCTTCAGTCTTTTTCTTTAAGTCACCTTTAGTTGAGGCGTCTAGCATCATCCTTGATTGTGTATTTAAACCTCCGAGGTATGCAAGACCTAGAGTTGTCTTGTCAAACCCATGGACTGACGTCTTCCTTAAAAGACCTTTAAACCTATCCCATGCTTGTCCGAGAGTTTCCTCCATACCCTGTTTAAATGAAGAGATCTCCAACCTTCCTTGGATTACTTTTGACTGTGGAGAATATTTGTTCACGAATTTGGATGCCACAATCTCCCATGTAGTGAAAGTTCCTTCTGGAAAGGAATTTAGGCATGCCTTAGCATTGCCTCCTAGTGAAAAAGGAAACAAGCTAAGCTTTACTCGATCATCAGATACTCCAGTCATCTTTACAGTATTGCAAATTTCACTAAATGTTGTCAAATGATCATAAGGATTCTCATTTGACAAACCATGAAATTGGTTTCCCTGTACCAGATGAATCAACGCAGGGTTCATCACCATGTTGGTTGTATTATCTCTTGGCATGGTTATACTGTTGAAATGAAACGGGCCTACAACATTTGATGCATCACCAAGTGTGCATCTGGGAGGAGGTTGCTCAGCCACCATCTCTTCTGGATCTTGTGTAAGAGCTTCTGGTCAGAGTGGTAATAATCTTTCAGGAGAAGGAAACAGTTCTCTAGATGGACGTCTGACTCTCCTCCCCTCCTGTCTGATAGTCCTTCAAGAAGCGGTTGATGGTTTTTCTTACTTCTAGTATGAATAGTTTCCTGCATGCACAAGAAACAAATACCCTAGAAGCACTTTTATAAAAATAAAACACGAAAAAAATATATACAAACAAGTAAAATTCAATCAATTTACACTACTTGAAAAGTTAAACCACGAGTCCCCGGCAGCGGGGCCAAAAACTTGTTAAACCCCTGGCAAGTGTACCGGATCGTATCAAGTAATAATAGATGGTAAGACCAAATATCGTTCTCCCAAAGGACTCTTAGACCTTATCTTTTATGTAAATTGATCTCATAAGACTTGAAAAAGAAATAATTTTGTGGTTGTATGCAAAACGGAAATAAACATGCAAATGCAAGTGATTCAATTGACAAAAAAAAGATATGAATGAATGGAGTTGTTGGGGTTTACAATTTCATCTTATCTGCCCTCTTATATCTACTTTTCTTATTTAATTCGCTTTATTATCTAATTATCATGCAAACTTTCTTTGCCTACCCTAAACCCAATCTCTCGGCGAAAAGAGCCTATCACTAACTACTAGTTTACTATCTCTAGTCTCCCTAAGTAATTAGCAATGCATATATCACAAAAGCAAATACAATTGATCGTCCTACCCCTATCTCTAAGCAGTATTGCTTAATCAAGGAATTCCCTATCAGTTCATGACTTCCCTATACGTCTCCGTATCGACAAAGACAAATATCTTCTTACCGAATGAGTTAAATGATAAAAGCATTGAGTAGAGATAAGAAAACCAAAATTGATAATATAAGCATATGAATAAAACAAGAATTTCAATATAAGAGAGTTTAAAAAAGATTACATTGTTCCCCAACAACAAAGGGTTTAGTTCACCATGGACATGGTGAAACTAGATGGAATTAAATGAAAGAATGGAAGAATAAACCCTATATTTAATAAATTGGAGCCTAAGCATCCAAGAAACCACGTCCAAGGAGTGTAGGACTGCTCTGGACTTCTCTGTCTCCCAAAAGAATTACTTTGAAGGTCACACTATGGCGATTTATAACGCATAAAAGTAACAAAATTTAGGCCCAAGCCCAGCATTCCACCGTCAGCGGTTTGCCTCGAAGTCGCTTGGACGCTCAGCGGCACCGCTTAAGCGAGAAGCAGTTGTTTTTCGCTTGAGTCTAGCGCTCAGCAATGGAAAATAGCATTTAGTGGTGACTTTGACTCTTCTTTTCTTCCTTTTTCTCCTTCTTTCTTGAGTCTAAGTCCTCCCTCTTTTACTTCCTTCTTCAATTCTCATCAAAACCCTGCAAAACAATGCAAAACAAGCATAATATCTCTAAAAACAACTTTTGACTCTCATGTGACTCAACTAAGTATTTTACTTGATTCTAAACTCATTTTAAGCCATAAAGGTGTGTTTTGATATTAAATTTAAGTATAAAAATAACGGTTTTCCAACCGTTATCATAATGCACACTAGTTTTTAGGTCATTGTGCACCCCAATGGCACTACTCATTGTTCAAACCAAGACCAGGTTCAATCTCAAGGGAATAATAGTGAGTACACACATGAGATATTTATAATGAATGATACATAAGAAGCACTTTTTTGTTAACTTGAACAACACAACTTATTTCTTATATTCTATACTTGTAGATAAGGAATCCTCTTCTAGAATTTAACATGGATTCAACTCTAGAACTGAGTTATTCTGATCCCATGGCCTAATATCATATTTAACTTACGACTTAAGACTTAATGTATGAAGACCCTAAAAATTTTCACTACATTTTAGTTCTGTCAATAAGCTCAAACGTTTTCTGATAATTTTCAGGTGGCTGGTTGGACACAAGTATATGGAGACTGATAATGGTTGAATTACTATTATTTGTGATTCAATTGTGATACTAAATTAACCTTTTTTGACTTAGAAACTTGCTTGATTCGTTGTTTTGAGTTTAAATAGTATAAATAAGAGAATTGAGATTATACTTGATGATTTTTATCACTAATTGCCTTGATTTTGTAGGTTATTGGAATGATTTGGAAGAGGAGTTAAAGTATCAGGAAGTTGGAACCTAGAAAGGAGAAAAAAAGCACTAGAAGAGAAGGCTACAAAAGGTCGCAAGACGCCTGGTTGCCCTTTTCTGGGCTCCTGGGCGCAGGTGCTCATGCAACCATCCCTGGTTACCCTTTTTTGGGGCCCTCAACGCCAAATGTCTCGCATGGGTGCCCGGTTGCCCTCCTTGGGGCACTGAGCGCCAGTTCCACGTACCATAGAACGCTCGGTTGCCCCTTTCACGGCCCTAGCTCCACTCTTCTCGCACCAGTGCCTGCTTTCCCTAAATAGGGGCATTGAGCGCCAACTTATTGGGCCTTGGACTTGTTTTCTGATTTATTTAAGGACCTCTACACGTTAAGGTTTGTATCTTTTGATGGCAGAAGCGCAGAAACACACTTTTTGACCCTCTAGAGGCAGAATTGGATGCGAGAGCTCTCATTTTCTCATTCTAGGGTTTTATCTCACTTTCATTCCATTGTACACCTAGGTTCTCCATGACGATGGAGAACTAAACTCATTTGTTGTTGGGGAAGATGTAACCTCTAAACTTTCATGTATTTGAACATGTTCTGAATTATTTTAAGCTTCTTTCATTAATTGTTAGGGATTTTCTCCTTTGCTCTATGCCTGTTAAGTTTTGATCTCTCATATCATGATTTTTGGTTTTCTTTGTTATTGGGAAATACCAAGAAATCACGATCTGGAGAATTTCTCCCAAAAGAAATATTGCCTAGGGATAGGGATAGGATGTTTGGTTGTCTTAAGCTTCTGTTCGTAATGCATAATTAATTATTAGGGATGCAAGGGATTATGGTCTAATAATTAAGCATAAGCTTTATACGCCAAGGGATTGTGGTATAATAATTTCAAAATGTTTCAAATGTTTCAAATTTTTTTAGAGTTCTGACTAGAACTAGAGGACAACAAATTCATATTATATATCCTAAGGTTGGATTTCGTTGATCTTTAACCTTTAATATTCGTAGTCAAATTTAAACATTTACTTTTTATTAAGTTCTTTCACATGTTTAGTGTAATAAGCATAATGATTCCCAGGCATGTGGCTACTACATCATGTCATGGATGAAGGCAATCATCCAAACAGAAATCAGAGGAGTTTGGACTGAGGTAGAAATTTACATTTGAAAATCTTACAAATATCAATAAACTTTTGACATTAAAATGAATATAATTGTAAACTTTCCTTGATTTTGCAGCGGTTCAACACTACCTATTCATTGCCCAATGCAGTAATACAGACGATAAGAGAGGAATGGGCATGATATTTGAAAGGCACATTTTAAATAGCTATAGCTTTAGGTTTTTCCTTTCATAATAGTAGCATTTGCTTACTTGTGCAGCTTTTAAACTATGAATAGATGTATACTGTGAATAGATTATTGTAAATAGATGAATACTGTGAATACATGAATGGAAAACTGGATTCTTTTAAGTTTTGATGATAGCATTAGCATCTTTTAGTTTTACTATTCAATTGGAATTGATGAATTAATGATGTGAATATATATGAATTCTGTGAATATATATGAATTGGAAAACTGATTTCTGTATTTCAGGTTTGGTTAAATGAGCCAAAACGAACCAAAATTTAAAAAAAAAACACTGAAGGTAACGTCAAATTATACATTGTCCGACGTTCAAATATGTACTTTAACGTCTAATAATGCACTGAATGATGTTCTTATAATGCAGTAAATAACGATAATAACGCAATGCTGTGAGAGAATCTCTACGGCTCAACAACAGTAACGTCCATTTCGACAAGTTCGACGTCAACTTTACATCCTCCCCTATAACCGACGTCAAATATTCCTTTAAATATAAAAAATTATTCAAATATTATTCAAAAATTGACGTCATCTTTGCAATTCGAGGTGAGCATTACGTCGTCTATCTTGCTCATTGATGTCAATATTACGCCGGTTCCCCCATACATTAGACGAAAAATCTTACCTTAAATATAAATATTTATTCAAATATTGGACGTCGAAGACCTTACTAGGTGACATACCGTAACTTCTATATTCAAAATTGACGTCAACTTTACGTCAATTGTTTATCCATTCGACGTCAAATTGTTGGAGTTATGTCTCCTTGTAATATTCGACGTAAATTTACGTCACCCTCTATAATGTCAGCCTAGAATGTGTCGTTAAAAGCCAAAAAATAGCCGACGTAATACGCTATTTTTGTACTAGTGATCCGTGGATTATCTCTCTTTACAATGTCTTTGTGAGCACTTAGGTACGGTTGGACAATGTCAGTGTTATTCAAGATATAAAAATGTGCTTGGATAACTTCATGTCGTGCCTATGTCACCACTTTTGCACTTCGAGTACCTTTACCAGTAATTCTTCCATGGTGGCGAGTTTTAGGTACCCTATAACTTCAATTTCTAATATGTATTCTATACAAAACTCAATAGCTTCCTCTACAATATATCTTTCAACAATTGATGCTTCAGGATGGTATTGGTGCGTGACGTACCCTTTCAATATCTTCATGTATTGCTCAATTGGGTACATCCATCGCAAGAACACAGGTCTACAAAGTCTAATTTCCTAAATGTACAATCAAGTGAACCATGATATCAAAATATGATGGAGGAAAATACATATCCAACTCACACAATATAACTTTAGCCTCATTCTCCAAATGATCCAACCATGTAGGCTCAAAAACTTTACCACAAATGGCATTAAAAAAGAAGCATAATCTAGTTAATGCATATCTAATATTCTTAGGCAATATTCCCCGAATTGCCACTGGTAGGAGTTGTTGCATTAAAACACGACAATCATGAGATTTTAACCCAAGTAATTTCAAAATTTTCATAGATACAACTCGTTTCACATTGGAAGAGTAACCATGCGGAACTTTCACACCACGTAAAAGCTCACAAAAACTTCTCTTTTCTTGTTTAGATAATGTGTGACATGCGGGAGGCAAGTATGTTCGTTTGTCATGAGATTATGGAGCTAATTGTTCTCGTATTCCCATTTCAACCAAGTCCAAGCGACTCTTCATACCATCTTTTGTCTTGCCTTGAATATCAAGGAGTGTTCCAATAATATTTTCACACATTTTTCTCTACATGAATGACATCTATACAATCTCTCACATCAAGCATCCTCCAATATGGGAGATCAAAGAAGATTGATCTTTTCTTCCATATGTTTGTTGTTGTGGCTTGATTTTTTGTCTTGCCAAGCACAACATTGATGTCCTTTACACGTTCATATACTTCTAATCCACTTAAAGGTGTTGAAGCTATTTCATTTTCTTGACATCCATTAAATGCTTTTTGTTAATTTACGAAAAGGATGGTTAGCACTAAGAAATCTTCGATGTCCAATGTAAATCGTTCCTTTCCATGCTTAACTTGATGCTGACACGTGCCTTCTTCACATATAGGGCATGCTTTGTGACATTTTGTGTTATACCCACTCAATTTGCCATATGCTTGAAAGTCATTGGTTGTACAAAATAATATGGCATGCAACTTAAAAGTGGAGCCTGTGTACCCGTATGTAATTTTTTCCTATTACATACGAAAAAATCCGTATGTAACCCATCCTTATATAATATCCGTATGTAATAGTTTCATTACATACAAATTCATATCCGTATGTAAATGGCCTTTTTCTTGTAGTGATAGATGTTGGAAAAAGAATGGATTAGTTTCAACACCAAGAGGGGGGAGGGGGTGAATTTGTGAGGTTAAAAAATCAGAGTCTTTTTCAAATCTTTTTCGCAAAGTATAAACCTTTCAAAGTTTTCTTGACACGTAAGGAAAAAGACAAATTTGTGCAGCGAAAAAGTAAAGTTGACTGTGTAGAAGATAAAGTCGACTTAAAGTAAAGAGTTCAGGGATAGAGAAAATCAAACACAGTTTTTATACTAGTTCGGCCAAACTGCCTACATTCAGTGTCCTTCCACAACTAGGAAGCCAATGCACTATATTAGTCAGGGTTTTTACACAAGATTTCTATAGATACCTCCACGTCAAAAGTATAGACAATCTCTCTAACCCTCTACCTATAAGTATAGGCAGCAACACAAAGATCTGCAGCAAGATATCCCCTCTTCTGCAATCTTCAACCCACTTTAACAATCCTCAAAGTGTCCAAAACTTCCAAAAGTTCTCTTCCTGTAATCCTAACAGGGCGGCAACAATCTTCCAAAGATTGATAAAAGTCTTGATCAATATGATGAACACCAGCAGTATAGATTTTTATCAAACAGTAAGCACAAATTACTTCGTCCTAAAGAAACTCCTCAAAGAAAGATCTCCACCATCTTCTTGATGAGTTCTTGGAGCATTTTAACAGAGATCACAATCTGAAACAACAAAATGAAATTGTTAGAATAACTAAAGTCTTATGTGAATTACAGAATCACGTGTATTTGTAGTTTTCTATAAAACATACGCTCTTGTAGTCGACTTTGCCACTATTATAGTCGACTGTCACCAGACAATTATAACAGTTAAAAAAGTTAGCAGCAGTCAAACCAACCACATTGATTACACATTTAATTCAGTTGACTTACATTTAATGCTGGAACACATAATCAAAATATAGTTGTTATAGTTCATAAGCATTAACAGAATTTCAAAACATAACTAACTAAGTCGAATTCCCTGCACATGCAATCGACTATAATACTTCAAATCAGTTTTGAAAATCTTTTCATTGCAAAATAACTCACAACACTGTTTTAGAAAATCTGTGCAAAGTCACGAGTTTTAATCGACTTACTTCATAATGAAGTCGACTTAAAACTTGCAGTTTTGCCACACAATATAAGTTCAACTAAGTGCATGTGGTTTTCCTTTTTTGAAACATATGTTATGCAATCACGAATGATATAACATGTGGAAAATCAGTGAATATGCATACATATACTAAAATCAACACAAACATGTTCTTCAAGATCTCATACACAATAAAGATTTGAACATGTAACACAAATCAATATATGTCTTATTAATAATGTGTTGTCATCATCAAAAACTAGAACACTGTGAGATTAAGGTTTAGCTAAACTAGTGCTTCCCTTATCAACAATCTCAACAATCTGAACAATAGGTAATAACATTTTTTCTTGTAGTTCAATATTGGTTGTATGTCCGAATAATACTTAAGTTTTTAGATAAGAGTGATTGAGTTTCAAATTATACTTGGCTTGTCACTTGTAGTGGTGTGTAGATACTAAAAATAAAAAAGTTGATTGAGACCTAGAAGTAGCATGTGCTATTAGAGAAAGCATTCTACTAACATAGTTTCTAAATAATATTCTTATTTTAAGTTAGCAACACCCGTAAGAGAAAGTGCATACTATTGGTTGTGATGAACATTAACTAAGAAGTTATGCATAAAGTGTGGTGTGAAAGATCTCCAAGTTCATTGTATTTGAGTTGGTTTGTTTGTAGTAAGAAGTGTAGTACTAGTTTTGCATTTACTAAGAAATAATTGAAGTGGGAAGAGAGAGATGGGATACCAACCGACACACTTAGTGGCATGGAGATCCCCTTTGGTAAGGCTCCCCGATCCCAACACTCCACCTGCCGTGTAAGAATACCCTTCCACATACATTTAATTTTTCACAAAATTACTTTTTAATTTCTTTCTTTATTACAAATTTATTTCTTCTCTTAATTATTTTAAAAAAATAATATTATCTTTTTGCCTAACTTAAAGTCACCCTACAAAAGAAGACATATCATTAAGTTCCAGTCGCGCTGGATTCTATTATCTTAAACAAAATCTTAGGTTTAAAACTTGTGAATTAAAAGAAAATATAAAATTGAATAGTTAGATCTCACTAAAAGTGATAGAAATTAATCATTAATGAACTTGATAAATACTTTGTACAAATAATGTATCTAAAAAGTATATATTGTTTTGAAATTATACATCTTAACAATGTAAGTTGACTTCTTTAAACGTATAAGATCAATTACAGTTTGTTAAAAAAACATATTGCTAAAATGTAATTAAAATAAATTTATTTTTTTAAACTACGTAATGTTTCATTAGATGAATCTGTTTCTGTTTATTTTAAAGTTTTTAAAAATAAATATATTTTTTATGCATTTTGTTTACCTAATTATTTAAACTAAATTGTTTTCTAATTTTATAACTTTTTTATCATTTTCTTAAACAAGTGATTTCAGAAACACTCGTTTTAACTTTAAATAAACTAGCTCAATATTTAGCGTTATTTCAAGCAATTTAACTGATAAAAAGTATTGAATGTTTTATATTTATAATTATATCTTTCTTAATAAAAACGTGGTAGGAAAGTTATTAAAAAGTATTCTTTTATTATGACTCACATAATATTTTGTTTTCAATTTTCTCTAATAAATGTATTCTATAAATTCAAATGTTTTTAATTAAATTTTAAAAATCATTATTTTATTAAATATTTAAAATATTTTTATTTCATTTAAGTATTTACGGTTTGATGTTTTACAATAAGAATACCCGATTAATATTTATTATTATTATTTATTATTATTATTATTATTATAATAATAATAATAATAATAATAGTGTTGTACTTTTTAAATTCCTATGTTTCATAGTCGCTTGTCAAATATATTGATGTTGTTCAGATTTTCTTTTAAAAAAAGTTTACATTTTATTTATTTTAAATTAAAACTATTGTAGTAAAGGAAAGCGATAGTATATTATTTTCAGCTATTTATACAGGTTTCGCAATCGAGGTATATATAGGCAAGACAATAAGATGTAGACTTTTTGCCTTGGTTGAGAACCGAGATAAAAGAAGATAGTCTTTTGCCTTGGTTTCTTTTGAACCGTAGCAGTAGAGGGTTTTCTTTTTCTTTATTTTTTCTGGTAGACTTTATGCCTCGGTTGCCACTCAACCAATGCAGTATAGGGGGCTTTCTGCCTCGATTTTGGGATGAACTGAGCCAGTAGAAGGTTTTTCCTTTTTTTTTCATTTTTCGTCAGCCCTTTTGCCTTGGTTGTGACTAGAATCGATGCCATATATGGCTTTCTACCTCGGTTGTGGTCACAATCGAGGCGTATTCTACTTTTTTTTAACAAGTCTATTTCTACAACAATTCCAATTACAGAAATAGACCTGGATATATTCAACAAAATAGAACAGTCTAGAAATATATTTTCAATGCAAATTATAATCATAAATCAATTCAATGTACATAGAATTGTAATCATAAAGCAACTTAGAAGCATAAATCAATCTAATTTACAAAGTTAACCTAATCATAAATTTACTAATGTAGAACTTATTGTATCCTAACATCTATATACTATTATACAATTGAATTACATATTTTGCAAGTGTTTTCTTTATGGATGTAAGGGACTTCGATGGAATTGAAGTAGTAGAATTGAATCTCTGCATAAGAAAAAATGGTTTCAATTACAATATATGAATTCTAAACTATAGAGAGAAAAAAATTCGATAAAACCAAATATTACTGTTTCCCATGCACTTGTAACATGGGAACTAATAGTGATCATCATCCAATACATGATGTAGTAACCACAGTTATATGACCCGCTTTATTTATTACAGTACAATATATCATCATAATTATAAAATGTTAAGGAACATCACTAGAATGGTACAAAATGTAACGAAGTATGAACTAAAACACCAAACATTAAGGGTCAACCATGCAAGCTTTTTAGCTTTAACAATTGATCTTCCAAACAACATCATATGTGCTATAAGGTATGTATTAAAAAAATGGCATTAGAATACATTTATATAAGAAAGAAAGTTCAAATATTGAGGTTCTTACCAATCTACTACTTGTCTAAGAAAGTTGGGAGGAGACTTGTGCAATGAACAAAACCATACAACAGTATTGTCCGTTATGGAAACCACAAGTAGCTACCAATGGTTCCTGAATATGGTAATAACTTAATTGTTATATACTAAATCTAGAAATGAATCTTTAAAATTAAAAAACTTCACTTACCCTACTATATAAGGAATAAAATATAGCTCCTTCCTCAATGCAAAACAACTGGTGATGTATGCTTGGATGTTGTTAAGACTTCAGCCAGTGTACTAAATCGTATCAAGTAATAATAATGGTAAGACCAATATCGTTTCCCAAGAGACTCATGACACTAAACAGTTATGTGATTACTTAACTAATCAAGATGTTGATGAACGATTTTTGGGTTTTTAATGCAATTACAGAAAAAGAAAATATGCATGCAATTTGATCAATTGAACTGAAGAACAAAAGTGAATGGATGATATTTGAAATATGAGATGAATATGTTGTTAGGGTTTAGATTTCCCCAAGTTTACTCTCATGCATAAAAGAATTCATCTTCTTCATTAATGTCAATATCACTTTCTATATTACTTAAAATCCAATGTCTCGGAGAAGAAAGCCTATCCTTAATTACTAGTTCAGAATTTCATATCTCCCTAAAAATTAATTCCGCATTACGATTAGAAACTTAAGATAACTAAGTGTTCTATCCCTACGTCTAGGAAATAGTTCCCTTGGGAGAAATTCCCCAAATCTAGATTCCTCCGTATGTTTCCATATCACAGAAACCAATAATCATTCCATGAATGAGTTAAACACAACAATGCATAGAGTATAGAAGAAAAACCTTAACAATTAATGAAAGAAGCATATATCAATAAGAATCAATTAAATACATGAGAGTTCACAAGGTTACATCATCCCCCAACAACAAATAGAATTTAGTTCCCCATTGTCATGGTGAAACTAGATGTACAATGGAAATAAAATGAAAGATAAACCCTAAAAACCGAAGAGGAGTGCTCCCACATCAAATTCTGCCTCCAAAGGGTCGAAAAGTGTGAATTTGCGCTCCTTCTGCCAAAAGATGCAAACCCTAGGACGTCAAATTCCTTAAATAGTGCAGATAAAAAGTCCAAGCCCATGTCATCGGCGCTCAGCGCCCCAACTTAAGGTGCCCAGGCGTGAGTGTGGGAGTAGTTGCGTTTAATTAGTGCCCCTGGAAGGGCGTCCAAGCGAGGAACAACATTCGAAAAGTTGGCGCTCAACGCCCCAAAAAGGGTGCCCAGCCGTGACTGCGAGGCTTCAGCGTTGAGGGCCTTCAAAAAGGGGCAGTCAGGCGTCAATGCGAGCCTCTGGCGCTGAGGGCCTCTAAAAAGGGCCCTCAGGCATCCTGCGATCTTCCATTCTGATGTTTTTTCAGTCCTTTCTGAGTTCCAACTCCTTGGTACTTCAACTCCTCTTCCAAATCATGCAAATTTCCTACAAAATCAAGGGAAATTACTGATATAATCATAAAGTATAACCTCAACTCTATTTATTCACAAACTGAAACAAAAACCTGAGTTTAAACAAGTTTTTAAGTCAAAAAGTTTTCTTTAGTATCAAAATTAAGTCACAGATAACGGTGAAATGTACCGTTATTAGATGTCATCAAATTTATTTCCTTCGTGAGTCATTTGGGAGTCAATGAAATCATATAAATCATTCCACCCCATCTTATTACTTACACAAAACATATACCTGAAATCAATAAATGATTTGATACAAGTAACTTGATAAATCAATTTTATATAAATAAGTGGTCATAGACTTGCATCATCCAAAATTGAATGAGAGTAATATTAATTAAATAATAGGAGTCCATACTAAAGGGTTAGAAATAGAACCAATCAAAGATCTAGGCTAGGCGACAAAAGACTGAAATGCTTGTGCCATAGTGACAATCTCATTGGATGGCATAGGAACAATTTCATTAGTACTACAATTTCATCAACCATGACCTTCACCTAATCTTCTCCTAGCTCCATACCCTGAACTAGAGTGGCTTCCTCAAAGACTATTCCTCGAGCCAATAGCATGTTCCTAGTAGAATGTTCAACATATATGTTGAGATTGTTGATAGGGGGAGCACAGGTTTAGCTGAACCCACAATCCAAGTGATATCTGTTTTTTTGATGATGACAACACATAATTAATAAAAACACATGTGTATGTATTGTGTTATACATGTTATATGCTTATGCTTACTGTGTTGTATTTGTACAAGCATATTTGTGAACATATTGTGTTGATTATAACATACCATTGCGTTTGAAATGTGATTTTAATTATGTATGCATAATATGAGTTTTTGGAAATGAAAAACCACAAACACTATGTCTGAACTTTAAAATGTGGCAAAACAACAAGTTTTAAGTCATTTACATTAACGGTCAAATCGTTTAAATCGTTTAAAACTCGTATGTTTGCACAAATATTTTTTAATTGAGTTGTGATGTATTTTGATAAGAAAAGTTTTCAAAAATATGCTAAGGGTTTCTAGTTAATTGATTGCATGCATCTTGTATTCGACTAAGTTAGTTATTGTTTTGGAAACTGTTTCAATGCTTTACATAAATATCACAATGGTCATATTTTTGAATATGTTTTATTACAAATTGATTACATTGATTGTGCTTTCAATCAATGCATTTGACTGCTATTATTCTGTTATAACTATGAAATGTATTCGACTAGATTAATAGCATAATCGAATAAAACGCGTCTGTTTTGTTTTATACTGTAAGAAGAATTGATCTTTACACTTTCATATCTTTCAGTGTGCACTTTGATATCTTATAGAAGAGAGAAAAACTCCAAGAACCAAGAACTATCGTGCTGATTAAAGTCTTGAAGGTTTCTTGCGTAGCAAGGTTGATTGTTTTAGAAACGTCTGATTGTTCTGCACAAGAAGGCACTTTCAGCGTGATCAGGAAAAGCTTTGGCAAACGCTTAGAATTGTTGGTATTCCATGTGGTGTATACAGGAAGAAGAACGAGTTTCTTGACTTTAAGGGTGTCTTAAAGGGGTTGACAGCAGAAGAGGGTTGTTCTTGTTGTGTGTCTGTTTTTTGTACTGCCTGTATTAGATTAACGGGTTAGAGA
This sequence comes from Vigna reflexopilosa, assembly GCA_027742785.1. Classification (NCBI taxonomy): domain Eukaryota; kingdom Viridiplantae; phylum Streptophyta; class Magnoliopsida; order Fabales; family Fabaceae; genus Vigna; species Vigna reflexopilosa. The sequence continues at coordinate 15,502,923 of CM050926.1, read as the reverse complement.
GGTGTTTTACATTTTGACGTGAGGTTGCTGTAAAAACCTTGGTGTAAAAACTACGTCTCTATAGTGCATTGGCTTCCATCTCAAGTCGAGTGGAAGGACACTAGGTGTAGGCAGGTTGGTCGAACAAGTATAAAAAGCAGTGTTTGAATTTTTTGATCCCTTCTCTCTTCATTTAGTCGATTACACTGATATTGCATTCGAATACGCTTATTGTTTCATTACATATAAATATACTTTTGATTCAAGAAAAGTTAAAAGACATCTTATTTTTGGAAAAAGATTTTAACAGCGAACATTTTTACACATCACCAATTCACCCCATATCGGTGTGAGAAACGAAGTAGTTCTTTTTTAACAATATAGTTGACATGGAAAAATCTCGGACATTTTTGTGTTATACCATATATTGAAGCATGACTTGATTTTTGTAAGAAAAAATGATCTTAACACTTTCATATCTTTCAGTGTGCACTTTAATATCTTACTGAAGAGAGAAAAACTTCAAGATCCAAGAACTATCGTGGTGATTAAAGTCTTGAAGGTTTCTTGCGTAGCAAGGTTGATTGTTTTGGAAACGTCTGATCGTTCTGCACAAGAAGGTGCTTTCAGCATGATCAGGAAAAGCTTTGGCAAACGCTTAGAGTTACTGGTATTCCATGTGGTGTATAAAGGAGGAAGAAAGAGGTTCTTGACTTTGAGGGTGTCTTAAAGGGGTTGACAACAGAAGAGGGTTGTTCTTGCTGGGTGTCTATTTTTTGTACTGCTATATTAGATTAGCGGGTTAGAGAGGTGTTTTACATTTTGACGTGAGGTCGCTGTAAAAACCTTGGTGTAAAAACTAAGTCTCTATAGTGTATTGGCTTCCATCTCAAGTCGAGTGGAAGGATACTGGGTGTAGGCAGGTTGGTCAAACTACTATAAAAAGCAGTGTTGTCCCTTGGGACGTTTGGAGCTGAACAACTTCCTTTGTCGCTTTTATCTGTTAAATTAAATGTTATCTTATACAAAAAGTAAATTAATAAACAAAAATGATTATTAAGTTCGCTCAATAGATGGTTGCGGATGCATGCCATTACTCTCAAAATCTTGCCGAAATTGACGTATAACCCTTTTAGTAACTTTTGAAGTGACTTCATCATACAACTCCGCCCTAACCTTCTTTGTGATCTCTTGCTTAAGCTTTTTTTCATACTCTTGACTCGATGCATATGAAGGGTGATGCAAGGAACTCCTAAAAAAATGTCTAACGCCTATGCTAGTTCCAACAACACGCACTCGCCTCGGGTGTTGAGGTTGTCCATAGCAGTGGAAAGAGGATCCTAACAAACTTCTTAAGTGAGTTGACCTTGGGAGCTCTGCTCAACCAAGGAGTCTGGTAACATAACAAAACATAAAAATTATTTCAAAATTATGATGAAAATCTTGTCAAAATAAGAGAAATGATATCTTACAATTCTTTCTGATATTTCTCTAGCATTGTCAGAAGTGTAGGAGTCTGATGATTGTAGATGAGCTAACATCCACTTCTCATGCCGAGATGGTGTTGAAGGAGGATGAGGTTCACTACCTTTAGAAAGTGGGATCCTACTGTCTAATTTATGCTTGATTATTTTCTGTTTAAGCTTTTTGTATCCACCACTAGATGATAAGTGTGGATTTTTATCTTGAGCAGTTATACCTCGTGCTTTAGACCTTGTTTCCTCTGACATAATAAAACAGTTGTTATGATATAAAATTATGAATGAATTGAATGAATTTAGCTACACTTACCTACCACGATATGTTAACTTTATGGAGGAGGAGGTTCACTAGGGAGATACAACATCAATAAGACCTGAGCACAACCACATAAGGGATTGACACCACTCTCTACCCAAAACCTTAAGGCAATGGGTTAATGGATCTTCAAGCTTATATACTACTCCACTTTCTCGTTTCTACTAAATGTGGGACTTAGACTCACACTTGGATTCTCAACAATATATTGTCCGCTCTAGGCCAAGCTCTTACAAATTTGCTTTTGGTACCACTCCAAAAGGTCTCTTACCAATGGAGGTATCTTATGTGTATATAAACCCATGTCCCTCAAACAAAGGACTAATTTTCTCCACCACCCTTACAATGGAAGTCTTTTTATTTGTATCCCCGTGTACACCATGGTATGCATTGAGCATCTCTTACTCTCTTTCACGACCCATGGTCACACCATTGAGTATCTCATACTCCCTACCTCCCATGATTCATTAGGTTGTCTACCAATGACCACTTGCCAAGGCTTGACCATACCATGAAGGGATGTACTCGTTTGAGTCGGTCACCAAGGTTAACCATAGGCTTTGATACCAATTGTGTTAAGACAAAATTGTCTATGTGTCTAAATTCTCTCATATTTTGAAGTTTAATCAAATAAAATTAAAATAGGATAATAATCGGAAAAAAACTTAGGGTGAAAACACGAGACCTATCACCTGAATCCCCAAACATCAAAAATCCACACAAAGACTTAGAATTGGAATCCACAACATAGAAAAGCTTAGGAAAGCACTTACGATCTTAGGTAATAGAAGACATGTAGGCTAAATCATCCAAACGCATGGCTAAACCCTATTGTGCCTAAATTGTCTAAGAAAGTTGAAGTTTGATGCTTATAATACCTAGAAGTGGATGTCAGCATAACTTTAAAAACCAAACAATCGAGACGATGTCTCTAACAAAACACATTAAAAGACATTAAAGATTAAAATCTAAAAAGAAAGCTTAAACAAGTTAAATACTATATGTCTAAAACGAGACAAAACAAAAAGAAACATTTACTTGACTAAACAATCTTGTTAAAGAGGCATGAGCTTAAAAAATACTTCATCCAATGATGAAGTCTCCATACAACACTTGGTATCTTTATAAAAGAGCTCAATTGCAAAAAGCTACCTAATGCTAGGAAATCAAAAAAAAAATTGTTGTTTTGAGCAAGGATTAAATGACATTAAATGCACAACATTTAAAAACAACAAAAAGTGATAAGAAAATACATATTTGTTTCATGCACAATTTATTTTACTCTCTACGGATAAGCTATTCTACACGTATCCATAAAGCTACAAATCAAATATCAAAAGTGGACGTTAGAGACAAAGGAGATATTCACATAATGTTCTTCACTTGAAACCATACCTAAAAAGAACATACAACCTACTTCAAGCAAAGTATTGAAAAAGCATACCTGCTTTGACAATTGAACTTACCTAACGACTATTGCACAAAGAAGAAAGAGAAAGCACGAGTATGAAGGCGAAAATCTCAATCCTACGGACAAATATTCATGAAGCCTTTAAATAAAAGAACTTTAAAAAGGAAAATCATGAGGATAACAAAAAGAGGATAGTTTAGTAAGAAGTTCAAGAAAAAGAATACATCTAAGCTAAAGAAGAGAGAAAAAGAAGAGAAGAGAAAACAAAAAGAGAAAAGAAATATTCTCAAGCTTCATTGTTGTATTGCTTACTGTTGTAAGAGGATGGAGAGAAACACATGTGAGTGTTTAGACTGCTTTGTATTGTAATCGCATCGTCTTTTTGAAAGATATAGTCTGAACTACTTGTAAGCAATTGTTGATTGCAATTCTTAAGAGAATTAAAATTCTTACAACTGAACTCAGTTTGAGTTGAGGAATCTTAGCAAGGTTACTAAGTACTAGGAGTGGTTCAAATACTCAAGGAAATCTCGGCTAGGGTTGCTTAGTACCAAGAGTGGTGCAGATACTCAAAGGAAATCACAGGTAGGGTAGCTTAGAACCAGGAGTGGTGCTAATACTCAGAGACGAGGAGTGATGTTAATACTCATTTGTAATTGTGTGAAGATTATAAATGGAACTTGAGATTATGTATAATCTTGTTAGTGAATGAAATTTGGTGTTTTGGATGTCAAATTAGACTGAATGTGTGTCTAGAGATGTATTAAGATAGGTAATTGGAGTTTGGCTAGTTATAACTCTGTCGAAACAACTGTTCTACAGAATTATGTAGTCTCGTTGGGCGAGTAAAGACTCGTTGGGTGAGCAAATCCCACTATTTTTGCACCTATTGGGTGGGCCTTTGGCGTTAGGTGAGCAAAGCCCACTGGTTTTGTAGTGGCTAGACGAGAGTTCTCATTGTGTGAAGAGAACTCTCTGTTTTTGTATTCACTGGGCAAGAGATTTTCTTATTGGGTAAAGGGCATGGCTAGTGGGCATGAGACCTGACGCTAGGCACTTGTAGCTTTAACTCTCTTTTCATGTCTTAGATGTTTGTCTAAGTAATGTTTTGTTTATTCTAAGTTCCAATATGATTAATTTGATATTTATTGATGCTTATTGAGTGGTGTAATTGTGAATGTGAGTATGAACGATATGAGATGTGAGAAGAACCTCAAGGAGAGGTTCTGTGTTTTAGAAAATTGAGGTGTATGCTTGATATTGGGATTTCTTTAAGAAGGTATCCTGATATTTTATCAACCATTCAACTCATGTAGAGATAAATGGAGTGGCGAAGAGAATGACATAAGGTCTTTACCCTAGACTTTCGAGTCATAGGAGTGAAAAATTAACCTCACAAGTAGTAGGTCGAATTTCCCTTATTTATAATTCTGTAGAGTGTAAATACTACTATGGATGCAAGCCTTCATTGAAGCTTATGTCAAACCATTGTATCCAGATATTTGAGTCTAGAGTCAAATGATTATATGATTATATGATTTATAGAATGTTTTAATGATGAACTAATATGTGATGTATTAAATTTTATATGAAGATTTCTTTTAAACACTAGCTCACCCTATTGCCTTTTTTGTTGTTCTTGGTGTGTTGTTTGTTTCTTCTACGATAATCACCTTATTGATGGGAGTAGATGAGCGATATGTGTTGAAGTATCACTAGTAGAGGACGATGATGCTGAAGAGCGTCTTCTTGATTGTCTAATAATTAAGTTTAGTTCATATAGAGATAATTATTATTATGGTTATTTTATTTTCTAGATAACGATATTAATACTATAACTATAAGTTGGAGAGAAATTTCTTTTGTTGTCAATTTTATAGTAGCTAAAAGTTGACATGTTACAAATTTACTATAAACGGTTTAATAAAATTTAATTTTATCATTATGATAAATTTTTAATTTATCCCATTATTTTAAATATTTAAATTTTGATTTCTCTTTTTTAAAAAGCAACCCGCCATTTGTTATGAAAGTTATAATATAATAATAATAATAATAATAAATAAATAAATAAATAATATGAATAATGAATAATACATCATTAATTATAGTTGATGTTAATAAAATAAACATGAGGCGAATAATAAACATCACATGTTAATATAATAATAATAATAATAATAATAATTTCGTTATAAATTTTAAAATAATTACTTCATTTTTAGAGGAGAAAATTAAAAATAAAAAAATAAAAAGCTGTTAAGTCAGTTTGAATTAATAAATTTTGTAACAGAAAAGTTTAATATTCGTAATAAGGAGTATTGATGTAGATTGATTGTATATAAATATAACTTTTGGGTTACTGAATTGATTTAACCAACTTGCATCTGATTGCACTGTGATTTAACCAACTTCCATGTGATTGCACTATGATTTAATCAACAATATTGAATTGAAGTTATAATTATGAAATGGAAAAAAAAAATATTGTTTATAAATAAATTATCTTCCCCATTGATATATTATATATTGTTAGTGGTTAGAAAACATTTATTTGAAAGAAAAATAAATAAAAAATTGAAAGAAAAGAAATTGTTGCCGACAATGGAAAAGATCGAAATCTTGGTAAGTGGTCCTTATTAGTTGCACCAAATGTCATGCAAGGTGAAATTTGTCATTACATTTCTCGTCTAATTGGATTTCCAACCACGAACTTTAGAAATTTTTCTTCCAGCTTTCTTGCATCTTGATTCAGATGTGGGATCGTGCTACTCAAAACATCTACACAATTTTTTTTTGGGAATGTCCGATTTTGATCTTTAGTCCATCTTCGCTATTTGGAGGTTTACCTGCCAAAGGTCTTCCGATGTCAAAGTTAGTAGGATATTTGTATGGTGATCTAAAACAATTGTAATTAATGTGTAATAAATGTGAACCACCTACCTCTTATCTTTGACCTGTATTTAGAGTTTTCGTCGTCGGCCTGGGATTAGCGAAATCTTAATCACGGACCAATCCCAACCCAATTCCTCTAATCATTACTTACCTTAATCTTTGCAGGAAGACCTAATTATGGACTTCCACTAGCCATTCAACCTTGGACATCCGACATGATTGACTACGGGGTGACTTTATGACCGTCTGGTCCATACGGTACAAAGACCCCAAGCCTTGAGCAACGTAGTTGATGTTGGATTTTGGACGAGTTGTTCTCGGTGTGCTGGGGAGTGGCACTATGACCATCCGATTTTTTGTGGAATGGCTTTTGGCGGGAAAAACACGTGTCGTGTGCTCACGTAGTTTCAAATTCGGCCAGTTGAAACACCCTCGCATCTAAGCTGTTGGACGTGGCGATCTTTAACGGTTGCGATGCTTCAGCAGTTTTAAATTTTTTTTCTATAAATAGGCGGGTGGGGATGTTGTCACTTTCACCTGTTTCTACTTCTACTTCTTCTACTCCCTGCCTAAAGCGTTATTCTTTCTCAAGGTAATAAATGACAATTATTGATGTCGAGTCTTCATTGCAGTCGTCAAGCAGAGGCAATGGTGGTCCATCGGGCAACAACGATCGACTTCTTGTCCCAGCTCGGTGTCATCCTCCTACCTCGAGAAATCCGATAGGAACAAGGATTCACGACCTCAATCTCCTGTACCACGAGCTTAATGTTGCTCCTTCAAAATTGCACCTGAACGCCTAGGCTTCAGTTCTAGCATTTATGGCAGTGTGCTCTATCCCGGGGATAACTCCTCTCGTCCCATTTTCTTACATTATTTTGATGTCCTCCGTCTTGTGAAGTGAGGTTGGGTATCCTTGATGTTTGTCAAGGATAACTATATATTCAAAAAAATTTCTGATTCATTCAAGAATTTCAAAGACCAGTACTTTAAGATGGAGGGAATTTTAATTTTTTTGAGAAACATTTGTTTTAATTCATTTTGCGTATTGTGGCAAGGTAGCAAACATTTTAGGTTCAATGTGTTTGCTCCATCGGCCCATTGACACATTCTATTGTATACCCCAAACTTAATTTTTTTAATACAATCACTTTTACTTTTGCACTTTATGTCAAAGGTGAGGCGGTAGGCACCATTTCCAAGGGCTTATGTGACCTTAAAAGGTCCTTGCCATTCGGCAGCTAGCTTACCATGGGAAACCGTCCGACGTGCTTCACTCGTCTTTCTCCACACCAAGTCTCCTTCTTGGAAGCTTGTAGGCCACACCTTGGTGTTGTACTTTCTTTCCACCATCCGCTTGCATGCTTCTGCTCTTAAGGTCGCCCGGTTTCTCCGTTCGACGCAAGGAAGGTTCTCCAAGCTCAACGAGTAACATGGTGTCAGTACCATATGTCAGGTTGAAGGGTGTTTCACCAGTCTTCCCGTGCGAGGTGCATCTGTAAGCCCACAGGACCTCCAGAAGGTTGTCAAGCAATGCTCTTTTCCTCTCACCAACCTTTGCTTCAGTTCGACAATAATAATTTTATTCATCGCATCCACCTGACCGTTCGTCTGAGGGTGCTCCACTGAACTGGTAACGTGTTTGATTCCCAGACCCTCGTAAAATCTCCTAGTTTCTTATCAATGAACTGTAAGTCATTACCAGTGAGAACCATTCGTGGGAGTCGAACTGACAAATCAACCTTCACACAAATCACCCTAGAAAACATTGTTAGAATTAAAACAAAAACAAAAAAAAAATCAATTCGAAGTTAATCAATAATCATACGAATAGAATAGTTAACCCACGAGTCCCCGGAAACGGTGCCAAAAACTGGTTAAGACTCCAGCAAGTGTACTAAATCGTATCAAGTAATATAAATATTAAGACCAAGTATCGTTTTCCCTAGAGACTCACTAGCCTAAACAGTCATGTGATTTCTTGATTATTTTAGACTTGAGAATGAAAATTGAGGTTTTGCAATGCAGAAAATAAAGATGAATGCAAGTGTTGATCAGTTGACTTAAAGAATTCGCAGGTGATTGGTGTATAAAATATGGAATGATTATGTTGTTGAGGTTTCCAACTCATCCAATCCACTCTCATGTATTTATGAATTTGACTTCTTCATTAATGTTAATGCCACTTTCTAAATTACTTTAAAACCGATGTCTTGGTGAAGAAAGCCTACTCTTAATTACTAGTTCATAATAACTTGTATCCCTAGGAACTAATTATGCATTACATTAGCACAAAAACTTAAAGGCAATCAACCCTCCTATTCCTATGTCTAGGTAATATTTCTTTTGGGAGAATTTCCCCAGTTCTACACTTCCTCGTATGTGTCCATATCAACAAAATTAATTCTCATCCTATTGAATGAGTTAAACAAAGCATGCATAGAGTGTAGAGGAAAAACCCTAACAATTAATCAAGCAAAGCATTTGTAATATAAATCAATTCAATACATGAAAGTTTCAAAGGATTACATCGTTTCCCCAACAACAATGGAGGTTTAGTTCACCATAGACATGGTGAAACTAGATGAAAATAATGAAAAGAATGAAAGATAAAACCCTAAAAGTTGAAGGTCAGAGCTTCTGCATCCAAAATCCGCCTCCGAGGGGTGAAAAGAGAGTTTATGTGCCTCTTTCTTTCAAAAGATAGACCCTCTAGGTAGTCTAAACCCTTATATAGTTTATAAAAATAACAGAAAACTGGCCCAAGCCCACGTAATCAGCGCTCAACGCTAGAAATGGCGCTTAGTGGCAGGCGCAGTTCTCAAAGTGACGCTCAGCGGTGGCGCCCAGGCGTGAGACAAGAGCAAAACAGGAGACTTTGGCACTTAGAGGTGAAGATGGCACTTAGCAGTAGGTGCGACACTTGGATTGGCGCTCAGAGGTGGCGCTCAGGCGCCAGACAGTAGAATTTGGCGCTCAGTGGTCTAGAATGGCGCTCACCGCTGCGTACTATTCTTCTAAATGTTACTTTTCCAGCTTTTCCTAACTTCAACTCCTTGCCACTTCAACTTCTTCATCCAATTCATCTTTAACTCTTTTCAAACAAGGAAAACCAATAATACCACCTGCAACTCTCTTATTTTCACAAATTAAGCAAAAGCATGATTTCAAGCTAGTTTCTGAGTCATAAAGGGTGTTTTTAGTATCAAAATTAAGTATAAAATAATGGTGTTTTCAACAGTTATCACAACCCCAAACTTAGAACTTGGCTTGTCCTCAAGCAAACAAGATGTAACTCTGTCTTCCACCAATCCATACAATGATTCAACACATTCCAAAACTCTTTCTTTCAAGACAAGTAATTACTCAAATCAGTTCATCACACAAAATTCAGTCAAGATGCACACATGCCTTGATTCAAAATAACTCATCATGGTGTTCACATAGGCACAAAACATCCAATAGATGTTATTCTCATGAATGATCAATTAACTATGCATAGATGTAATCATGTATTCATGGAATCATTCCTCACTAGATAAAGTGTTTCACTCAATTACACAGGTGTTTCTATAGATCACTCCTTCCCTCTACTATCCAAAAGTCACATAGAACAAAATTTCCTTTCATTTACCACAATCAAACAAACTCACACACACATGTCATCATAAGGACTTTTCATGGCTTGTAACGTGGCTGGGCTAAGAAGAAAATTTGGTTTTCCTATATCACAAAATCCTTGAGTTAAGAGAGTCATTCAAAAATTTATCATTCAAGCACAAACTCTCTTCAAACAAACCAATCTACTTATTCCCAACTTTCCCCTTTTTGCATCATTTTATTTCTTTTTCCTTCTCTTTTCATGCTTGCACAACACTTAACTCAATGCTTATCTTCTTTTGCAACTTTCCCAATCAACCCCAAACTTGAACCTTTATCAATACCACACAATGATTCTCAACTTAACTCAAGGTAAAGATTTTCACAAAGGGTTTCATATTCTGTTTAAGGCTTAAGGTTCAAAAAGGGTAGAACACATTCGTGTTCTTTCTCATTTGGGTCAAAATCATGCATTTGCTAAGAAAGGGCTAATAAAAAATGGCCTTGATCATATGACACAAGCAAGCAAGTCAATCAACCATAGAAACCTGAGCAAAATCATTCATGCTTTCAAGAGAATAACAATCATTCACAACAAATACTCTGGAGTTCAAAACCTCACATATAGGCTAATTCAACATTCCACACACTCTAGATACACACCCTGCTTAGCATCGTAATCACAATCACAACATCATGCATCTATTCACATAGCTTGTGAACAACCCTCTGTATATCAACATATAGTGCACAATCTCAACATCAATCAATATCAAACCATCTCATCAGATATAGTTTCAAACCGAGTACATCAAAACCTATTCTAAAAATCGAAGCAAATAAGTTCATCAATACAAAAAAAAAAGATAAGAAAAATAATGCTCTAGTGATGATAGCATCCATAAGTAGATGTTATCTCAGCTCCTCATCCCATGTTGTCATCAAAGTCTTCCTCCTCCTCTTCTTCTCCCTCTCCTTCTTTAGCATCTTCATAGTCATCATCTTCCTTCATAGTTGGAGCTTCAGCTACTCCAGCTCCACTGACCTGTGCGTAATCCGTTTGCCATGCCACCACAGTGTTGAACTCGTCCATAGTCCACCGTCGTCTAGGGGGTGTATAATACATCCCTATGATCATCTCCGTAGTGGCCACCTGCCCTCTGTGCAACGCCTGCATCTTGGACTCCATCAGAGAATAATATACATGTCTCTTATCTCAAAAGGTTTTGCATCCTAAGGCGGTGCATGTGCTGATGGTGGTCCTCTCCTAGGAGGACATCGTGGTGGCACTGGCTGAACTGCCTCATCTCCCCCGGAATATTGTTTATAGTAGGCATCATCAATCGCCTTCCTTGGTTGTTCCATCGGCGGAGTGGAAGTGTTAACCCCAAATAACTCACAGAGGTGTGTGATCAAAGATGAATGCCCTAAGGGTGCTTTGTAATTCACAATACTAGCACAAGTCTGAATCTCATCTGCTATGACTTGTCCAATGTTAATATTCATCCCAGTGAGCACACAATACAGAAAGGTAGCTCTACTAACAATAATTTCAGACACATGAGAACATGGTTGAACGTTGGCATGAGTAAATGTCATCCAATACTTCGCCAAAGGAGTCAAATCAGCTCTCCCAATATGAACGGGCACACCTTTTTTGTTCCTCTGAAAGTGCCCTCCAGGCACACACAGTATCCTCTCCATGTCCTCAAAATCTGCTCCCTCTTCTATATTTAGTCCAAATTGACATTGTACACTAGTCCACTCAATATGCAAAAACCTATTTTTGGAATCAGGATTGAACCGAATAATCTTTCCTCTTACATAACTCATGTAGTCCTCTATATGAGTGTTGCCAAGTGATCTTGCATTGGTGTAGAATTCCTTGACTACTGCTATGCTGGCTGGCTGGTACAGGGTAAGTAGCTACATTCTCCTAATTTCTGCTTTCTAGTTCCTCTCAAAATTGTGGGGCCAAATATGGTATCCACCCCGCTTTGCGTTCCATCAAGAGTCTTTGGTCATGGACTAGCTGGAAGTGCTGCTCATGCTTCCTAGAGAGGAATTTGATAGAATAGGGACGCTCTGGTTCCTTCCTCTTGGTTCCCACGATCTTGATTCTCTTCATTGATGAGGAGGTCATCCTTGCATCAAATACAATTCATAGAACCACAAGAAGTATTGTTAAGCATTAATAAATCACAGAACAACTCCAAACATACTTCCCTATCATCGTTGAGGGCAAAACAAGGGCCCTTAGCATCACTTGCAACCAGAAACATCCAAACAACACATAACTCATAATTCTACAGAAATCATGCTCAACGGTAGACTAACGCTGAGCGGCAGAGAGATTTTCTGCATAATAGCCCTAGATGGCCTTCAATCATTACCCTCATGCATTTTTCACAGTTCCAGTCCTTCATCAAGCAGTTTAATCGATCCAAACAGTGATTATTTCAACCAATCATGCATAAACATCAAAATCCCTCAAGAATCATGCTTAAACTACCATATTGATTTAAAATCATGCTTTCAAAGCCCTAGAATGTAAAATGCACGTACTTAGTTAGGTGAAGATGCTTAATGTGTGGAAAATGCCCAATGAAATTGAGGAAATCAACCCCTAACAGCAATGCTCTCACAAAACCCCAAACTTGAATGGAGAATTGGTGCAAGAATGGGTGGAGAAAGGGTTTTGTGAAGAAGGATGAAGGAGAAAGTGGAGAGAATCTTTTGGAGAGGGCTTTGGAGTGTCTAGAATGAGTGGGGGCTGAATGGGGCAGCTAGGGCAAGCCCAATTTAAAACCGAAGAACCTTACTCTGCAAAAGTTGCGCTCAGTATTGGGACAAATCGACAACTGTACCGAGTCGCACAAGTAATATAAAATGGTAAGACCAAGTATCGTATCCTAGAGGACTCTCGACACTAAACAGTCATATGATAACAAGAGTTCATTGGGTTTGAATGCAAAAACATGAAATTAAATATGTATGCAATTGATCAATAGCAGAGGAGCTCAAAGATGAACGAATGTTGATTAATATGAGATGGGTATGTTGTTGGGGTTAGATATCACCACGTTCCCTCTCATATATATAAGAATTCTTCTTTATACATTAATGCCAACGTCACTCATTAAATTACCTAAACCCAATCCCTCAGGGAATAAGCGTGTCCCAAATTACTAGTTCATACAATTCCTAGCATTCCTGGTAATAAGATGTGAAGATCAAAAAATTAAGATGACCAAGACTTATACCCTCATCCCTAAGAAATATAACCCTTAGGAGTAATTCAACAAGAACCTAAATTGTAAGGAACCTCCCAACACTCATGCAATTCATAAATCATGCTAATGAATGAGTTAAACACAACAAGCATTGAAACAGATGAATTACTCTAACAATTAATGGAAAAGCATATGGAATTAAGAATCAATTCAAATACATGAGAGTTTACAACGTTACATCATCCCCCAACAACAAATAGAAATTAGTTCCCCATAAACATGGAGAACTCTATGAACAATGGAAGAGAATGAGAATAAGAAAGCTTAGGAATTGGGAAAAGAGTGTATTGCTATGCTCTTCTTTGCCAGAGATACAAAACCTAGAGCCCATGGTCCTTTAAATAGGGTCAGAAACGCGCCAAAATAGGGTCCGGTCCAATAGAGTCGAAATAAAGCAGAAATAGGGCCTGATACATGAAAGCTGACGGTGAGGCCCCATTTAAGGCGCCCGGGCAGTGAGAGCACCTCATGTAAGGCCCGAGCTTTGAATTTGGCTGCCCAAGCTTCGAGACCCTGCCGCCCAGGCGGCTAGGGAGGGCGCCCGGGCGGTGAACGTCGATTCTTCTCTCTCAAGCTTCCATTCTGAGTGCCCGAGCTTCGTGCTGTCCCTACTTCTGGTGCTTTTTTAGGCCTTTTTGAGCTCTATCTTCATGGCTCCTCATCTCTGCTTCCAGTATTATTGCAATCTCTATCAAAACAAAGGGAATTAGTCATAAAATAATTGAAATGAACCTCGACTCTCTTATTCACACAATTTAATTAAAATTCATGAGTCCAAGCAAGTTTCCAAGTGAAAAAGGGTGCTTTTAGTATCAAAATAACATAAAAAATAACGGTTTTTTAAACCGTTATCACTCAACGCCAGGCTAGCGTTGAGCGGTAAGCGTGGCACATCTCTTCTCCTTTCTATCTTGCCTTAAGTGTTTTTAAACAAATCCCCTCAGCTCCAGCTCTCAAAATTTTTCAAATTTCATATATTTTTCACTCACTTCACACCCCTTCACTTAATCAATGCACACGTAGTCTCTCTCACCACTCAAACATTCTACAATCAAACCCCTATAATGCAACTAGAACAAAATCAAAACAAACAAAGATAAATTCAATCAATTGGGTTGCCTTACAGGTAGCGCTTGTTTAACGTCACGAGTTTGACCCATGAATCCTCCAACACCCATCAGTAGGTGCAAACCTTACCATCACCCATCAGTAAGTGTTCCTTCTTATTATCCTTCCATAGATACACAATCATCTAACATCCATCAGTAGATGCTATGCCTTAACAGGCTCATAACCTAACATAACAATGTTTCAAAGTATTTAAAAATTACATCACCAAAATAATTAAAAAAATAAATATTTTTAAATCACTGGGGTGCCTCCCAGCAAGATCTCTTTTAACGTCATTAGCTTGATGATAACGGTTCTAACCACTGTTATTTGTGATGTGATTTTGATTCTAAAAGCACCATTTTTCACTCAGAAACTTGCTTGGACTCATGCGTTTTGAATAAATTGTGTGAATAAGAGAGTTGAGGTTGATTTCAATGATTTTATGACTAATTTCCCTTGTTTTGACAGAGATTGAGGTAATACTGGAAGAAGAGATGAAAAACCAAGAAGAGGGAGCTCAGAAGGGGTCAAAAAGGCACCAGAAGGAGGAAAAACATGTAGCTCGGGTGTCCAGAAGCGCAACTGAAGTGAGAAAAATCAACGTCCGCCGCCCGGGCGGTCGGGCTTCGTAGCCTGGGCGTCCAAATCTGTCGTCTGGGCCTTACATGACGCTTGAGCGACAATTCACGTGGATCAGGCCTTGTTTATGCTCTGTTTTGATTCTTTTGGACCGAGCCTCGCTCTGGCACGCCTCTGACACTATTTAAAGGACCCTGGGGCTCTAGGTTTTGCATCCCTGGCAGAGAAGAGCATAGAAATACACTCTTAGCCTATTCTTAGTCTTCCATTCTCTTTCTTTCTTCCATTGTTCATAGAGTTCCCCAATGTCTATGGGGAACTAATTTCTTTTTGTTGTTGGGGAATGATGTAACCTTGTAAACTCTCATGTATTTGAATTGATTCTTAATTCCATTTCCTTTTTCATTAATTGTTAGAGTAATTCATCTGTTTTATTCTTGCTTATACAATAGCATTATTTATGAATTGCATGACTGTCGGGACATTCCTTTCAATTCAGGTTCTTGTTGAATTAATCCTAAGGGTTATATTTCTCAGGGATGAGGGTATGGGTCTTTGACATCTTAACCTCTTGATCTTCACATCTTTTTACCAGGAATGCTAGGAATTGTATGAACTGGTAATTAGGGACATACTTATTTACCGAGGGATCGAGTTTAAGTGATTTAGTGATGGACGTTGGCATTAATGCATAAAGAAGAATTCTTATATACATGAGAGGGAACTTGGTGAAATCTAACTCCAACAACATACCCATCTCATACAAATCAACCTTCATTCATCTTTGTGCTCTTTTGCCACTGATCAATTTTATTTTGTTTTATTTTATTATTTTTGCCAAACCCAATGATCTCTTTTTATTTTTAAGTCTTAATTAATCTTGTTTTCACACAACTGTTCATTGCTGAGAGTCCTCTGGGATAAATTACTTGGTCTTACCATTTTATATTACTTGTGCGACTCGGTACACTTGTCGATTTGCCCCAACACTTGACCCAATAAAGCTCAAGTTCATCTTCAATGTTGGTGTTCTACTTTCTGGATAATTTTTTTCTTTTTACTGAATTTCTTCAGGAATTTAATATAACCAAGAACCTATTTCAATGTGTCAATCATAGGAACTTTAACCTCCAATTTCTTGAAGATTTCCATGAAGCGCTCAAACTATTTTTCCTTCTCCTTCCTATGATACTTCTTTGGATGAGGAAGGAGTTTTTCATATGATTCTTTCTTTTTTTCTCTCGTCCTCTTTTTCTTTTCTCTCACTTTCTTTTTCCATTCTCTTTTTGCACTCAACTTCCTAATCTTCACACAAATTCTCTTTCTCTTTTCTCTCTCAACCATTTCTTTTTCTTTCTCTACATCTTTATCTTTCTCACTCAACCTTTCTTTTTCTTTTCTCTCTATCTTTTTGTCATCTAAAATCTTGTCACTAACAATGATAATGACTTGACATTCCTCCCTAGGGTTAACTTCAGTATTAATCCCAAAATCTTCCAATTTCTCAATTAAGTGACCAATCTGCATCTCCATCCTTTTGAATGTTGCTTCAGTGCCTTTCTAAGTGGAGATGGACACTTGCATAAATTCTTGAAAGGCATCATCCATCTTTGCCATTCTTTCTGATAGAGAGAGTTGTTGCTGCCATTGTTGTTGTGGTAGACTCTCAAATTGTCCAGGAGCTTGCCCACATTGACTTTGATCCATATAGTTCATTTCTTGGTGGAATTAAATGCCCATATAGTTAATTTCTTGGTGGAATTGAGTGCCTATATAGTTAATTTCTTGTCTGAATTGCATCCTGCAAACAATAGGAACAAAACCCTAGAAAACACTGTTAGCATTAAAACAAAAAAAATCAAGTCTAAGTTAATCAATAATCACACGAATAGAATAGTTAAACCACGAGTCCCCGACAACGGTGCCAGAAACTTGTTAAGACTCCGACAAGTGTTCTGAATCGTATCAAGTAATATAAATGGTAAGACCAAGTATCGTTTTCCCTAGAGACTCACTGGCCTAAACAGTCATGTGATTTGTTGATTAGTTAAGACTTGAGAATGAAAATTTTAGGTTTTGCAATGCAAAAAATACACATGAATCCAAGTGTTGATCAATTGACTTAAAGAATTCACAGGTGATTAGTGTATAAAATATGGAATGATTATGTTGTTGGGGTTTCTGACTCATCCTATCCACTCTCATGTATTTACGAATTTGACTTCTTCAGTAATGTTAATCCATTTTCTAATTTACTTTAAACCCGATGTCTCGGTGAAGAAAGCCTACTCTTAATTACTAGTTCACAATGTCTTGTATCCCTAGCAACTAATTATGCATTACAATTGCACAGAAGCTTAAAGGCAATCAACCCCCATATTTCTATGTCTAGGTAATATTGCTTTTGGGACAATTTCCTCAGTTCTAGATTTCCCCGTATGTGTCCATATCGACAAAATCAATTATCATGCTATGGAATGAGTTAAACAAAGCATGCATAGAGTGTAGAGGAAAAACCCTAATAATTAATTAAGTAAAACATTTGTAATATAAATCAAGTCAATACATGAGAGTTTCAAAGGATTACATCATTTCCCCAACAACAATGGAGGTTTAGTTCACCATAGACATGGTGAAACTAGATGAAAATAATGAAAGATAAAACCCTAAAAGTTGAAGATCGGAGCTTCCGCATCCAAAATTCGCCTCCGAGGGGTGAAAAGAGTGTTTCTACGCCTCTTTCTGTCAAAAGATAGACCTTCTAGGTCGTCTAAACCCTTATATAGTTTATAAAAATAACAAAAAACTAGCCTAGGACAACGTAATTAGCGCTCAATGCTAGAAACAGCGCTTAGCGGCAGGCGTAGTTCTCAAAATGACTCTCAGCGGTGGCGCCCAAGCATGAAACAGTGAATTTCATAAGCAAGAATGACGCTCAACGGTAGAAATGCCGCTCAACGGTGACTGCGATACTTGGGTATGCCCTCAACGATGGCGCTTAAGCGCCAGACAAAGACTTCCACAGCAAGGTTGGCGCTCAACGGCAAAGTGGCGCTGAGCGGTGGCTACGATTCATCTTTTGTGCTCTTTCTCTACTTTTCCTGAGTCCAATTTCTTTCATCCAATTCCTCTTAATTCCTGCCAAAACAAGGAAAACCAAGCATAAAACCAATAATACCACCTTTAACTCTCTTATTCTCTCAACTAAAGAAAAAACATGATTTCAAGCTAGTTTCTAAGTCAAAAAGGGTGTTTTTAGTATCAAAGTTAAGTATAAAAATAACGGTATTTCAACCGTTATCACAACCCCAAACTTAGAACTTTGTTTGTCCTCAAGCAAACAAGATATAACTCAATCTTTCACAAATCCATACAATGGTTCAATACATTCAAACATTCTTTCTTCCAAGACAAGCAATTACTCAAATAAGCTCATCAAAGAGAATTTAGTCAAGATGCGCACTCATCATGGTTTTGACATAATCACATAATATCAAACAGATGCTATTCTCATGAATGATCAATTGACTAAGCATAAATGCAATCATGTACTCATGGAATCATTCCTCACCAGATAAAGTGTTTAAGTCAATCACACAGGTGTTTCTAGAGGTCACTCCTTCCCTCTATTATCCCAAATTCACATAGAACAAAATTGCTTGTCATTTACCACAATAAAACATACTCACACACACATGTCATCACAAGGACTTTTCATGGCTTGTAACATGGTTGGTGATAACAGTCATTCTTACCATTATCTGTGGTGTAATTTTCTTACCAAATCAACTCTCTTGAAGCTGGAAACATGCTTAATCCTCTCTTTTATCTAACTTTGTGAATAGGTTTAGCATAGGTTACACATAGAAGTTTTCATCACTAATTCCTCAAGTTTTGTAGGAAATTTGTGTGCTTTGGAAGAGCATCCAAACTGTCAAGAGTGGGAGCCCAAGAAGAGCTACAAGAGCAAGCAGATATGCAGAGAAAGTGAAAAAGACGCAGTGCAAAAAAATGCACTTGTTTTGAATGAATATAAGCTTCCATTTTCTTCCATTGTAAGCTCAAGCTCTCCATAACTATGGATAGCTAAGTTCTTTTTGTTGGGGAATGATGTAAACATGAAAGTCTCTTGTAAATGCACTTGATTTGAATGAATATAAGCTTCTTTCATTATTTGCTAGTGTTTATGTCCTTTGCTTAAAGCTTGTTGTGACTTGATCAACTATAGCATGATTCTAGGGTTTGTGCTTAATGTTGGGAAATGTTGTGTGAACCTTGAACTAGACTAAACACCTAAGGGAAATTGTGTCTAGGGATAGAGCTTGGACCCTTAGTTGTCTTAAACCTCTTCTCTTAATGCAGATGAACTTGTTAGGTTGCCAAGGGTTTGGGATTTAACAAGTAATTCTAGGCTTTCTCACCAAGGGATTGGGTTTGAGTAAATGGGTAGGTTGACAAGAGCATTATAATGAAGAAGTAGTTATGTACATTTGCATAAGAGTGTAATAGTTGAAATCATTCTCCAACATCTACATTCCATATCATCTCTAATCATTTCATCTCTTAGTGTTTTGACCCCAAGAAGTTCAATCTATTTCTTAAGCATTATGTTTATTTTCATTGCACTAAATTCACATCAAAAAGAGTATAACACATTGTGCTCTTTTCATTTGGGTGAAAATCATGCATTGGCTAAGAAAGGGTTAATAAAAAATGGCCTTGATCATGTGACACATGCATGCAATTCATTCAATCATAAAAACCTGGGCAAAATCATTGATGCTTTCAAGAGAATAACAATCATTCATCAAAAACTCTGGAGCTCAAAACCTCACATATAGGCTCATTCAATATTCCACGTATTCCAGATACACATCCTTCTTAGCATCATAATCACAATCACAACATCATGCATCGGTTCACATAGCTTGTGAACAACCACACTAGTGCAAAAAAGGCATATAACGTCACGCGGTCAACGTCGAACCCCCCAATATCCAACGTTAAAAATGACTGGTGGTATTACCATAAATAAATTCAATTGCTCCACGTCCTTTATTAAAACAGTTTGTCGTCTAATATTTATTAACGTCAAACAAAGCCCATATATACGTAACCTATAATGTGCTAACGTCAAACAAGGGCCAGAACGACATAAAACAATGACCTTAAAATCACTAAACGTCAAATTAAGAAACAACTGACATTCAATTTAAAATAAAAAAAAATAATGAAATAGTGGTTTTCTTCCAGCATTATTACTCCTACCCACATTTGACGTCAACCACACTAAATATTAAACCAAACAGAACATCGCCCACTCTATGGTCTCGACGTTTATACCAATATAGAACGTCGTATAATTTGGGGTTAGACGTGATGGTCGTTGGTGTTCGAAACCTTAGTGGTTTGCTTCTAGCAGAATTACTCGAACCCACATTTAATGTCCACCATAACAAATATTGACGTTTTATATGCCAGAAAGAATCCCTTTTTATTCTTTATTTATTTTCAATTATAAACCAAATAGAATGTCATCAACTTTATGGGGTCGATGTTTAAACCAATATAGAATGTCGTACAAGTCGGGGTTGGACGTGATAGTCGTAATAAACCAACCAAAGAACGTCGAACTATTTTATAAATTTGACGTTTTTTTCGCCAGATATATATTTTTTTTATTTTAAACCAACGATTAAAACGCCATAAAAAAAATAACACATAATAAAACAGAATAAAACAAGGACATCATAACTTAATACTAGGACTCTAAGACCCTATTATGATTCAGACGTCTTCCTAGAATCTTCTTCAGTAGACTCTTCATCGGAATCCTCTATTTCTGGATTGTTATTAATCTCCTTCTGATAGAGCACATCCACTTTCTTTTCAAGCATCATATCCCTCTCTACCCCTTTCTTAAATTGTTCAACTATAAATCTTTCAAAATTTGTTCCAGGAATGAAGCTGGTGCGATCTTCATTTAATGTAGGTGAGCTTCATGAACTTGCAACCATATTTTCTTCATCCTTTAAGCATCATCCATTCATAGTCTTCACAAGGCCAATGAATGCCAGGGTCATTTTATTAATCGCATTTAATATGTCCATGAGACTTTCCTTTCCCGAATTACATCAACACCTTGAAGGGTCAAAATCTTACTTATAAGCACCCTATATGGCAAGGTTCTTGCTTGATTGAATCCACCCTCAATCATTTGATCCTTTTTTACCTGAACCCAGTTGGTAGGAATGTCATTTTTAATTGCATACAACAAAAAAACATCTAATGTTGTCATCCTGTTTCGGAATATTCTTCCAAGGAGAATCAACCACGCAAGAATGTGCGTAGTCATTTTCTCTTCCTTTTTCAATCCATCATGAACATACAATCTTTCTATTGTGTACCTTCTCGGAAACCTCAGCCAGTTTCTGTACACATTAGCTTTCTTTAGCCACATATTTGTTTTAGAGTTTCTAACATGAGAGTGTAATCCTTCACCCTTCAGTCCTACTACTTGCAACCAGACGTTATCATCAATGTATATATTTACACCTTTCACCCGAGAGTGAATGACCCCATTAATGTCTCTTAGATTGATGTAGAAGACTTCTACTAAGTCTGGGTAGCAATCCCTTTTCATTTGCACAAATGTTGTAAGACCTTGAGTTTCAATCCACTCTTTAAAGTGAAAACCCTCTCTTCTAAATATATCAAGATCCAAATATATGTGAGAAACAACAGTTTTGACCCTCTTCCACCTTAGAAACACCTCACGAGTTTCTTCATCACTGATCCATCCTAAAGGATTAGCATTCCTTATGGCATTGATAGCTTTGCCTTTCCCTCTTGAGGAAGATGATGAAGAAGCCATTTTGAGTTTGGATTCTAGACGGTCTTACATAGTGCTAGGGTTTAGTGTCGTGCAATACAAAAATGACTCTGTGTACATAATATTTTCAAATTTAGTGTATATAAGGGTGCGCAACGTCAGGCGTTCAACGTCAAATAACAAAACAACCAATGTTAACAATAATCAGTGGCATTGTTATAAATAAATTCATTCGATCCACGTCGTTTGGTTTCTAAAATAGCCGTCTTAAAGGAAATAACGTCAAACCATTAACAAAATGTCGTAAAACAATGACATTATATTGACGTTGTATATTACAACAATTTTATTAAATAGTAATTTATTAAACATTATCGTAACAAAAATTTGTCGTTGTATATTACAGCAATTTTGACGTACATTTATAAAATTTCTCGTAACAAATCATATTTTTCAAATATTCTTGAAATTTTTTTTCGTAGAAGCAAATCATATGATCTGATATGATGGCAAAAAAAATCTTCAAGAAAATCTAAAAAATTTATCATATAAATATGATCAACATATTTGATGGGAAGAAGAATTGGAACAACAGAAATCAGGAGGAAAGAAAAATAGTAAGAAGATAAGTGCTTTTTCAAAATTTATAGAACCCCTGGAACTGCTTTTATAACTTGAAGTTTCTTGATTATATGATTCAAATTTTAAATTTTAGGAAGTTGTTTTCTACAGAATTAGTGGATCTGATTTTGGAGAAAACAACTTCTTGAAACTTTAAAACATGAATCAATAACGATCAAACTGTGCAATTGTATAGAGTTGAGAATTATATTTATAGAGTCAATATTAATGCTCACAACCGCTATGGGAATTTAAAAAGGAAAAAGAAAAAAAAGAGCGACCTTTGCCTTCGGATAACGAATAATAGGTCAAATGCTCAAGGAATTCGACGTTTATTGTTGGATTAAAAGAAAAAAGAATTAAACCAAAAAGAAAATTTAGAAGTCTGGAGAAATTGACGTCAACCTCTTCGTTTCTAGCAGCAAACTGCATTTTCCCATATATTATTTAATTAGACTGCCTTTTATTATTGAAGACCATATCAAGCCCATATCAGGCCTTTCCCAACAATAATTATTTAAGTAGACATCCATTTATCAAATTTCTTGTAACAACTCCAAGGTTTCTTTGTGTTAAATGTTTTTCTGTGTTACTAGTAGCTCCTTCTAGGTCACAAAAAGGAGTCATTTTTTGTGGCTTGATTCTGTCATGATGAAAAGCTTAAAGGAAAAGGTTGATAGATTTGGATATCAGACCCTTTCAAAATGCTACATCTTCCATTCATAAAATTTCTCCTATGAACTCCATTTATTAATTTTTTTCTTTTGTTTTCTGTTATCTCCTTCAAGGACATAAAAAAGCTTGGAGTACAGAAAACCAAAGAAAAAGGTTGATAGATTTGGATTTTGAATATACAGAGGATGTCGTACATTTTAATAACTGACGTGTTATTGCAGGTTAAAAGGGAAAAAGATAAAAAGAGATAATATTGATGCTCTAGTAAATTGACGTAATATTAATACTCTAGTTATTAATAACACGTCCAGTGGCTTTATCAAACGACGTATTATTTGTGTTTTAAAAAAAAGAGAAAAAAGAAGGAGCAATGGTATATTGTGCAATAATCAAACACGAAAATCCATTTTCTTGTGTTGCAGTCAGCTTTCAATTTATCTAAGGCCCAAGAATCTTTTTAGCGATTCTAAAATACAATTTATTTTCACCGCATACCATTTAGCCCACTCATCTTCTTCAGTTTTTGTCAAATATGTTTTGTTTGCACTCCAAGATTCATAGATGGGATATGCTTGCTGATGACCAATCCATTTTTCAAAGAGAAATCCTTCTTTCCTAATCGGTTGAAAAAACAAAATCCCAATCCAAACCTTTATATCAACCCCCTTGACTGTGGAAGAAAATGTTTCATCACTCATCTTTATGTTGGAGTAAAACACCCTCACCAATTTCAGATATCTGTGAGAAACCCCAGTTTTAATCTTCCTTAGACTTAAAAGCTTCCCTTGAATGTCTTGATCTCTAATCCTCCCTGTAGGATTAGCATTCCTTGCAATCCATGCAACCTTCCCTTTTCTTCTTGATGATGAAGAAGAAGTCATTTCTGATAAGATTCTGGAACGTCTTTCACAGTTCTAGGGTTTGTAACTCTTCAGTTTAGAGAACACTGAGTGAAAATAGGTTGTCAAACCTATTATTTATAAATTTGTGCATAAAATCTTTTCAGTTTCAGGGCCAATTATAATTTTCCAAAAATAGAATTCCCAATGTAACATTTTCATCAACGTAACACATCTAAAGGGATCGACATTTTACTATGCGGTTCAGTAGTTATTTGAGTAAGCCTTTGACTTCTGACTCAATAATATGTTGAACTACCCTATAGTTTGACGTTCATCTTTTGGATTTTGGGATTCTGGCTGACAATATTACGTCAAATAGCTAAGAAATCGATGTACTATTGGTGGTTTTTAAATAGAAACGTCCAAGTATTACAACTCTTTGTTTATTGTTGGATTAAAAATAAATGGAATTAAACAGGGAGAAACTCTTTGGCTTCTGGCTGAAAAATAATACGTCCATCCCCGTAGAATTCGACGTAATCTTGGTGGTTTAAAAGAAAAAAGAAAACAGAATTAAAAAGGGAGTACCTCTTTGGCTTCTGGCTCATAATAATACGTCCATGGATTTAAAAGAAAAAAAAGAATAAAATAATGGCACGCTAGTTTAAATATTTACCGTCAATGAACGTCGAGTTTTATGGGGGTTTCGACGTTTTGATTTAAACTTCCAAGTATTTCAACTATAGAACATTAAGTTGTAATGGTATAGGACGTGGTATCCTGAAGTTATATTGAAACTAAATATATTTCTGAACTTATATTGAAATTGTAACCTTTCCCTATACCTTTAAATCATATTCTCAAATGGCTTCTTCATCGTCACGGTGTGGAACTGCACAGGTTGTAAGAAATGCTAGTCCAAATGGGTGGATAAGTGATGACGAAGCACGATACAAATTTGGATGTTATACAAAACTTTTCGAGGTGGTCCCTCACAAGTATTTGGATCTGGAATTATTCAGAAAGCAAGGGTTTCGTTTTCAATATTGGCTTGTAGATGTTGGTCTTGCAAAATTTATAGAAATGACCGGTGATTGCTATCCTGACCTGGTAAAAGTCTTCTACCACAATCTGAAGGTTGTTTATGGTGTTATATGCTCTCGGGTGAAAGGTGTCAATATTAAAATTGATGATGAAATATGGATATCTTTTAATGGTCTCAAAGCACAAGGCTTGATGTCTCATGAAAGAATTCTGACAAGTCGTATCTACTTGATGGTTTGAAAATGGAAGAAAAATTGTGTGTTTTTGTACTTACTTGGGTAATACTACCTGGAAGATGTATACGTGATCGTCTAACTACTGAAGATTTATTTTTTGTTCATGCCATAAAAACACGGATACCAACCAACGGGGTTACTGTTATGAGTGAGCACATGATTGAAATTTAAGTAATCATGGACATAATCTACCATATGGTGTTTTTTTCAGCAGTGTATTGAAGCATCATCATGTTGATCTTATTGGTGAAAAAACAATTGGATGCACCAAATCAAATGAAATAGGAAAAGCGGCACACACTGAGTTTGAAAGATTTGTTGGGGATCAATTTCGAAGGCTTTCAACAAAAATTTCAAATGTTTAAAATTCTTTGATCATGATTCACAACAAATTACATGAAGACAATTTAGTTGAAACCTCAACAAGTGAATCTGATGATGAAGACGACACAACAAAAGATGAGTCTATGGAGACATCTGACTCAGATTAGGAAGAAGAGTCCATTTTAGTTTATTTTCTTAATTTAATGTAATTTTTTAAAATATTTTAGTATAATTTTCTATGTTTGAACTCTGTTTGAAATTTAAGTATATACTTTTCGTGGTTATATTTTCATATTTTTCCTATATTTGGTGTTATTATGCTTTTCTTATGTTTTTGTTTGGTTTAAACCCTCGTTGGTCCTCAAGTTTTTTCTTATGTTAAAATGAGCTTACCTGTAATTTTTTTTTTCTTAACGTGGCATTATGCATTAAATTAATTGTGATTCAAAGTGTTTTATGTTCGTGTTCGTCTTGGGGAAGAAGGGGTTCTCGAAGCACTGTGCAGCTGAGGAAATGTCTCGTTCATCTTCATCTTGAAAGTGTTTGGGTTCGGACTTCCAACATAGTAGTGCCAGTATTAGGAGGTTAGGTGTAAAACCCACTTGCTTCTGTGGTCACATTGCAGTTTTACGCATTGTGAGAACCCCTAAAAACAAGGGCAAAAAATTCTGAGGTTGCCCTAACTTCAAGGTCTGTTTAATATAAGCATATAAATGTTTGTTAAATTTTGTGGCTTTTGACGAGGGAGTGTGCCTATTGTCGTTCAACAGGGTGGGGACGAAGATTTCGTTGGCTGCAACTTCTTTCATTGGTGTAGTGAAGAATCAATAGAAGAAGGAAATGTGTTGTATGTAGAAGAAAGGAGTAGAAGTTGAAGAAATGAACAAGCAGGTGAAAGTTTGATGATGATGGAACAAAGTGTGATGAGGATGGAAGAAGCTAATGATGAAAATATGAAAATAGCTTGTTTAGAGAAAAGTGTTGTTATGTTGGAAAAATGGTTGAAGGTGTTACTAGGGATGGTCTTTGTTATATGTGTTTTCAATGTAATTGTAATATGTATGTTGATGAAACTTGGTTGATCTCTCCATACAAGTTGTTGTATTGTAATTTGATAATGTTAAAGTGTGTTTTATTTATAAAGCTGAGTGATTAATGTTTAAAACTATGTCATTTGATTTCTTAACTTGAAATGAAAGTTTTTTGAAATCCTTGAATTTGTTTTACATCGAACTCTACAAATAAATGATGTTTTAAAAGAAGAAAAAACAAAAATAAAAGGAATATTACGCCATTTAATGCAAAAGTTGATGTCAAAGATCAAGTCCATATTTATAAATACAATTACGGATCCTTGATCTAGACCTCCACTTATAAAATTTTGGCGTTACATGTCACTCTGTTAACATTTTTTCTTTTGTTTCCTCATAGCTCTTTAAGGTCAAATATTTTCCAAGTTCGACGTTCAAACATTATTCAGAGAAAAAGTAAAAAGTCTCTTTGGATACTGACATAACCTGCTTGCTACTAATATGACCTCCTTGTTGACGAAAAATACGTCGAGGATCTATGAGTCTGGACATTAAAGTGAGGGCTTTGTTATCCATGAAGGCATGGCGGAAAACCAGAAGAAAAAGTTAACATTTATGAATTTCAAAAACATTATCCATTATTTTGCTTGTTTTTTTATTTTTTTTTACTTCCAATTTTTGGTTATAATGTATTCCATCATCTTCGGTCTTCATTTTAGATGCTGTGTTTTTGTAAATTGGATTTCATTTTAAAATCCTCTAAGGTACAGGACGTTCGTTATCTCAAAAAATTGACGTGAATCTCCAGGTTTTGCATCAAATGTACTCAATATTCAAGTCAACTGTATAAATTTAAAATATTTTGAAGGTGTTTCCACCATAGGAAATCAAATAGCTCTGAATTCTAATGGTCGAAAATAACAACAAGCCATTTAAAAAATGAATCATACATTGTTAAAGGATGAAGTTAAACAACTTTTTTATATCATTATTTTAGTTCTCAAAATTGTTTCAACATTAAACATATTGTGAACAATATTTCTTTTCCCTCGGCACTTCCCTTTCAGCAAGATAACTTAACCATTTTTGTAATATAAAAATCACTTTGTTGACTTCAATTTGAAAGGCCACCTTCATATGCATTGAGGCCTGAATGCAGCACTTTCAAATTCAAGTCAGCAAATTGCAATTTGAAGAGCACACATGTTTCGAAATCTAAGGAAAGGGAAAGGGCTAAGAGATAAAAAACATGAATCCTAATATTTTCTATACGAAAACAGGAACCAAGTCATTACGTTATATTTAAGCCATATTTCTAGATGAACGTACGTACATTGTGTAATTATGCTTAATAGCTATATTTATAGATGAACCGATGATGTACATCGTGTAATAATGGTTAGTACTAATTAACACCATGTCGTATGGACGACGAAGCCCTTCCGAGTTTGACATTCATACATCAATCATAAAAAAATTAATATATTTTGTTTGATTCATACAATAACAAATTGACTACCCGCCCCCAAGAAATTGTGTACTTTTCAATTATGGATGTGAGATTTGGAGGGATCGAAGTTAAAAAGTTTGATGTGCCCCTTTGTATTTATATAATTCCACTTTAAATTTTGCTAAGTTAATATAATCGATTCTAAATAATAATTAACCGATTCAAAGCTTTATAAATTTAGAAGTGCAAACGAGCTTTTAATGATTATTTATGGTGACATTAATGACAATGTGATTGAATATTCATCACACATTTGTTAAAATACTAAAAGGCATAAACATATTGCATGAGAGAGTTCAAATTTCTTGTTTTAATAATGCTAATTATAGTAATTTTTTGATATCATAATAATTTATTCTAATAACTTATTATAACTATTAAAATTTTCAAAGTAATTTATTTTAATATGACCAAATTTTGTTGTAAGAGTTCGTTTGAATTTTTATGTTCGTTGTGGACTTTTTAAATTTTACTTTTTATAACCGCTTATGTAGTTGCGGGTGATTGGTCTGTTTCAAATATACAGACCAATAAAATAGTGATACATTGTATATTGTCAAAAAGTTGTTAACATATCATGGTCCTTAACAAAATTTTGGTTATGGTCGAATTCTGCTAAATTTCAATCATGACCTGGCTTTGTCATCTCGACTATTTGCTTGGACTGGAGGTTGATAAGACAGAGATGGAGACTCCACAATGTAGTAGGTTGATAAATAACGGAAGAATCACAACAAAGATGTTAATCTTTAAAAGAATCAGAGTTCTAAACCAATAACCGAAATGCAAATGCATATTATGACTTCCAAAGTGGCTACATATATACATGTCAACTTGTCTCAATCTTTTCTTTTAACTAGCCTATCTCAATTTTTGTAAAAAATAATCTATCTTCACCTTCAGTTTATCACTCAACTTAATCGTTTTTGCAATTTAAAGTATTATTTTTTAAAAATCCATTAAAGCCCTTTAGTATAATCATACCTATCTCTTAGTTCGGATTTAAAAAAACATTCATTTCACATAACTTTTAATAATATAATAATATTTATTATGATTTTAATTATTGTGATATATAACTAAAACTCAATTCTCATAAATTATTATTATTATTATTATTTTTAATATGAAATTAAAATAATATTTTAAAGAAATAAATTTTTATTCTCTTTAAATTTCACCGAAAAATCTTTCTTATATTTTATATTATGTAAATATTACAAGATAAATTTACACAAATTCATAAAATAAAAATTTTAAAAAAAATATGTTAATCTTATCTTAAAATATAATGGTAACGGGAGGTTATGGGCGGTTTAAATGAAAAATAGGAAACAAAAGGGCGGGAGGCTAAACAAGAAAACGTCGAATATCCAAAATATTCCACGTATAACATGTGTTTTTTATCAATTTATACGTCAAATCCCAGTAGAATTTGACGTATCATTTGCATTTTTAAACTAGAGAAGTTGAGAAGTTTAAAACTACTAGATTGTGAAAGACGTTCCAAGAATTGTATTCAGACATGGCTTCTTCATCATCATCATTAAGAGGAAAAGAGAAGGTTGCCCGAGTTACAAGAAACGCAAACCCATCTGGATGGATAAGTGATCAAGAGATCCGAGTAAAGTTTTTATACTGGAGACATTTAAAAACTGTAGTTCCTCACAGGTATCTGGACCTGCAATTGTTCAAGAAAGAAGGTTTCCTTTTTCAAGAATGGATTGCATATCAAGGACTTACTGATTTTGTACAGATGAAAGGAAATTACTATCCAGATTTGGTAGAGGTCTTCTACGCAAACCTGAGGGTTGTAAATGAGGTCATTCACTCAAGGGTCAGAGGTGTTAACATTACTATTGACGATAATGTTTGGTCAAATATTGTTGGTCTGAAAGCTGAAGGTTTGGCTTCTCATATCCGTGATTCTGAGTCAAACATGTGGCTAACAAAGAGAGCTATATATGTAAACAGCTTAAGATATCTAGGAAGGTACAGGGTGGAAAAGCAGTACTTACATGATGGCTTAAATAAGGAGGAGAAAATTATTGCTTATGTCCTGACTTGGCTACTGCTGCGTTGAAGATTGAACGAGGACAAAATGTCAACAGAAGATGTATTTCTGTTGAATGCTATCAAGACTAGAATCCCAATCAACTGGGTTGTCGTTCTAAAATAAAAAATTTCATGTCTGATTTTAAAGCAAAAAGAATCATAAGTTCGCCACCTTTTTCTATTAGTGGAAGAAAAAACGTCGAAGCCCTATCGAATACGACGTTCTATTAATGTAAGCACACCATTAATGCTCCCAACATACTTCAATTCCCTTCACATCACAACCCCGCAGCCTTCGACGTTCAATGAGAGGGAAAAAACAAAAAAGATCCTAATGTACAATACTTTTTTATACTAGCGGATGAAGAAACTTTTGGCTTCCAATAGTAGGTCTAAGAAACCTATGCAATTGAAAAGCGCGCCAGGAAACGTCGAAGACTTCGGGGCTTCGAAGTTTTATTTTATATCAAAAAAATTTCAGCATTAAACATATTGTGAACCATATTTCTTTTTCCTCAACACTTCCCTTTCAGTAAGATAACTTATTTATGGTGTAGAGTATATAAAGCATTTTGTTGACTGAGTCCTGAATGCATAACTTTATTTACGGTGTAGACTATGTTAAAAGAACATTAATTTCACATAACTTTTAATAATTTAATAAAATTTATTATGATTTTAATTATTCTGATGTATAAACTTAATTCTCATTAATTATTATTATTATTTTGCATATGAAATTATAATATTATTTTAAAGAAATTGACCTTTCCTTCTCTTTAAATTTGACCTGCAAATCTTTCTTATATTTTATAATATGTAATTATTAGAAGATAAATTTACACCAAATTTAAAAAATAAAAATTTAAAAAAGATATGTAAATCATATGTTAAAATATAATAGTTTTAAGGAGATGTAACGTCGTATATTCGTAGAAATCAACATAAAACATCAGGTCTTTGCATCGTGGGTACTCAACATTCGACGTCAATAGTGTAAATAGATTCCAAATTTAAATTGTCCTTAAGTTGTCTCCTCCCTTAGAAATCAGATAGCTCTGAAATCTATCGGAGGAGTGCAACTTACGGACAATTTAAAAAAAAGAATCATACATTGTTAAAGAATGAAGTTGAACAACTTTTGTAGATAATTATTTTAGAGCTTAAAATTGTTTCAACACTAAACATATTGTGAACCATATTTCTTTTTCCTAAGCACTTTTCTTTTAGTAAGATATCTTAACCATTTATGTACTTTAAATAAAAACGTTTTGTTAACTTGAACTTGAATGGGCTCCTTCATATGAAATGCAAATGTGCTTTTACTGATTATTTATGGTGACATTAATGACAACATGGCTGGATATTGATACTTGTTTGTTAAATCCTAAAAAGCAAGTAAATAATGCATGAGGGATTTTTTTCTAATAAATTTAATCATAGTATGTTTTAAAGCTTAATCTTTTCTACTAATTCCTTTTTATAACTATTAAATTTTTCAAAGTAATTTATATGAATGTGACCAAATAAAAGGTCTAAGAGTTTGTTTGAATTTTTAGGATAATGATATTTTGACAACATGTTTTTGACAACATTTTAACACCATCTACGTGTCATTCTGTATTGGTCCAAAATCACTCCACAATCAATCATAATAATCATAAACACCAAAATGGACCAATAACAAAATGACAACATTTGGTCGACCTTCAACATATGTTAGAGCTGTCAAAACGGGTAACCCGGCTCGACCCGGCCCAGCCCACTACAGGGTCGTCTCTTAGTGAGTTTACCCAACCCGGCTCACTTGGTCAGCTGAAAAAATTCGGACCCAGCTCGACCACTCACAGGTTGGCTCGCGGGTTACAACCCATTTTGACAACTCTAACTTATGTTAGTCTATCTCAATCTTTAGTTTGAATCAACCCATCCCAACATTCAGTTTCGGTCAACCAGTCTCGACCGTTAGTCAAACTTAACCTGACTTAATCTTCGACCCAACCCATTCTGTGTTAATTTTTGGCCTAGATGTCTTGACCTTTAATTCAGGTCGAGTCTTGTACTTCGATTCAACCTGACTATTCTCGATACATGCTGTCTCTTCTCGATCTTTGGCTATTGGTTTGATGCATCTCAATTGTTAACTTGTTTCAATTTTTTTCTACACACCTTCCTATCTCAATAATCTGTCTTAACCTTCACTTTATCACTCAACTTAATTATTATTGAAATTTAAAGTATTATTTTTTTAAAATCAATTAAGATCATTTAGCATAATCATACATATCTTTATCCTAAAATTTAAAAATTGAACACTTGATTAATGTTTTATCATACCTAACTTAATCATAAAACTTTTAAAGGAGTGGAAAGAAATATAAGGTATAGAAATGTTGTTGAATCTAATAAAAAAATTCATTAACTGTGTACACTATGGTAAAAGAACATTAATTTCACATAACTTTTAATAATATAATAATATTTATTATGATTTTAATTATTCTGATCTATAAACTTAATTCTCATTAATTATTATTATTATTATTATTATTATTTTCTTTCTAAAATTATAATAATATTTTAAAGAAATTAAGTTTCATTTTCTTTAAATTTGACTCACAAATCATTATTATATATTACAATATGTAAATATTACAAGATAATTTTACACTAAAATTATAAAATTAAAATTTAAAAAAAATATGTAAATAATATCATAAAATATAATGGTAACAGGAGGTTAAGGGAGGTTTAAAGGAAAGAAGGAAACAAAAGGGCAGGAGGCTGAAGAAGAAAACGTCTAATCACATGTGTTTTTTCAAACTCTTTGTCTTCTACAATTAATACGTCAAAGCCCAGTAGAATTCGACATATAGTTTTTATTATTATTCTTATGAAGTTGAGGAGTTAAACACTCTACATTGTGAAAGACGTTCCAAGATTTCTATTCAGACATGGCTTCTCCATCATCATCATCAAGAATAAAAGAGAAGGTTGCCCGGGTTACAAGAAACGCAAACCCATCTGGATGGATAAGTGATGAAGAGACCCGAGGAACGTTTTTATACTAGAGACATCTAAAAATTGTAGTTCCTCACAAGTATCTGGACCTGCAATTTTTCAAGAAAGAAGGTTTCCTTTTTCAAGAATGAATTGCATATCAAGGGCTTACTCATTTTGTCTAGATGAAAGGAGATTGTTATCCAAATTTGGTAAAGGTTTTCTACTCAAACCCTAAGGGTTCTAAATGGGGTCATTCATTCAAGAGTAAAAGGTGTGAACATTACTATTGACGATAATGTTTGGTCATATGTTGCTGGACTAAAAGCTTGAGGTTTGGATTGTCATATCCGTGATTCTGATTCAAACAGATGGCTAACAAAGAGATGTATATATATAAATATCCACGAAGGTGCAAGGTAGATAAGCGGTACCTACATGATGGCTTAAACAAGGAGGAGAAACTGATTGTTTATGTCCTGACTTGGCTACTGATGCCTGGAAGATTTGTCGAGGACAGAATGTCAACAGAAGATGTATTTCTGTTGAATGCTATCAAGACTAGAATCCCAACCAACTGGGTTGTGGTACTAAAGAACCATATGATCACTACAGGTGAGAAATATGCACAGAAATTGCCATATGCAGTATTTATCAGCCAGGTGCTCATACTCCAAGGAGTAGATGTATCAAAAGAAGACAGACATCTGTTTTCTAAGTCACAAGAAATTGGTATACTAAGTCTGTTTTCTATTGGGCTGGAAAGGATTGTGAATGGATGGTTCTTGAGAGATGAGCAAACTATTGGAAGTACACCTACTCCTATTGCATATCATATTGCCTTCATTCCACAAATTGGAGAAGAAGCGAAACAAGAATGGCATTAGCATTGAAACTAAAGATTTTGATGATGATTCAACTGATGAAGATTAAGTTATTTTATTTTGTTTATATTTTGTAATCATGGCTATTAAGTCACCTCTGGTTTTATGTATTACTTTCGGTTTTATTTTGAAATGAAATGAAGATTTATTTTAGTAAACGATATGTTAATTCTGAACGTTGATTGCATTGTATGTGGACCAAACCTCAATCTAGTTGAGAAGAGAAGATTATGCAGTTCTGATATTGATCAAAAACTTATCACTGGTGTAAAAGTGCAAATTTCAATACACTGCTAACTTGAATCGATTAAGGAAGAAGTAAAAAGAAAATATTACATGTCATATTTTAAAGAAAAAAGAGCGCCATATTTTGATATTGGCGAAAGAAAAAAACATCAAAGCCCTACCAAATACGACATTCTATTAAGCACACCATTAATGCTCCCAACATACTTTAATTCCCTTCACATCCCAGCCCCGCAGCCTTCGATGTTCTATGGAAGGGGTGAAAAGAAAAGAGATCCAAAAGTACGATACTTTCTGATATTAACGGAAGAATAAAACGTGAATCCCACACAATTCGATGTTCTATTTAATGCTCTCATGTTTAAAAGAAAAAAGTAAAAAGAATTAAAAAGGTAGAAACTTTAGGCTTCCCATACAAAGTATAAGCCCCTTCAACTTCGACTTAAACTTTGAAATTTATAACAAAAAAAAATAAAAAAAGGCGCGGTTTTTTGAGACGAAATGTTAAATTTTTGGGGGCTTTGATGTGGTTTTTAAATATAACGACAGTCTGTCTTGTATGCGACGTGGAATATGAATGTAAAAACATAACACAGTATCACTTTTGTTCGCGCTTCCATTTCTGCTTGAACTTTCTTCTTCGTGGACGACTACAATAAAGAAAGAAGGTTATTTTTAATCTTTTTTGTCTTTGTAATGTCATTTCATTCCCATTTCTAAGGTTTACTGATTTTTTTCGTTTATCTTTAGGCTGTTTTTCGTACGTGGTCAGCGAACTTCATCCTTTTCTCCAATGACACCATTTCAAGTATGTTTTTTTTATCTTTAATATCTCATACGGGATGTATGTGCTCGTGTTTGTGTTGTGTTTGTCGATTCTGGACGTATGATATATGTATAACGATACTATGATAGTTTATTTTTTCCTTCAACATATAATATTTGTGTTCGTTCGTTGCCAGCGAACTTCGTCATCTTCTCTAGTGACACCATTTCAAGTTTGTTTGTTTTTTCCTTCAATATCTCTTTCATATGATATATGTGTTCGTGTTTGTGTTGTGTTTGTCGATTCTGGATGTATGATATATGTATAAAGATAGATATTTGTGTTCCTGTACGTATACTATGATAAACGTATGATATGTATTTATTTTTGGTTCTCTATGTAAGTTAGTTTTTTTTTCGTGGGTTCTTGGCTTTTAGAGTAGTAGTAGTATTCATCAGCGTCGTATTAGTGAAGAGTATGGGCGAGGGGTTTCTGAGTTCATACTATATATATTAAAGAACATGCAAAGCCAGTGAACGAGGCATATTTTTGCCCTTGTGTTTGGAGATTAGTGTTTTTGAGTTTATATTTTTGTTAGAACATAATTGTTATGTTATTTCTTTATTTTTATATTTTTTTTCCTAGGGGAAAAAAGGTCTTTTACCTTTATATTTCATTGGGTTAGAGTAATAGGTTTTAGGTTTTGATTATGGAGAGAAACCAAGGAATGGGTTTGAGGTTTAATAAAGTGTAAATAAAAGGAGTGAGGATGAGAGGGGGGATTCATGATTGTGAGAGAGAGAAGGTTGAAAGGTTCATGTTTGAGGTTGTTCAAGGGTATAGTTGCTATAAAAGAAAAGTGTGCATGAGGAAGAGGAAATATTACGTGTGAAATATGAGAAGAAGGGAGTTAGAATTTAAATTGGATATTGAAAGGTGATTTTAAAAGAAAAGAGAATTATAGGTGGAGTGGTTTTCATGCAATGGGTGTTTACGTGTGGGGTATACACGTAACTTTTTATGGATAGAAAGACCAGAATGTAATGTTGGTGTTGTGTGGACCAATGGGTGGGTATTACCGAATTATATTTACTTGGTATAATAATTATGAAATGGTGAGGATTGGACATGTGTGTACGGTAATCAATGGTCATGTAGTAGTGATGTGATAACCAATTATGTGATGCGGGAAAGAGATTATCTTCGACCATGTGATGCGGGAAGATGATGGTTTGATGGTGACAACTCTTTCGGCCGTGTGATGCGGGAAAGAAATTATCTTTGGTCGTGTGATACGGGAGGATGATGGTTTAATAGTGATGACTATTTCGGCCATGTGATGCGGGAAAGAGATTCTCTTCGGCCATGTGATGTAGGAAGAGGATGGTTTGGTAGTGATGACTCTTTTGGCCGTGTGATGCGGGAAAGAGATTTTCTTCGATCGTGTGATGCGGGAAGAGGATGACTTAGTAGTGGTGAATCTTCTTCTGGGTGATACGGGGAAAAGGTTCTCTTGGGTTGTGTGATACGAGAAGAGGGTGTCATGTGAATTGTAGTGATTTGGTTATGGTGGCTAGGTGGTATGGCAGTGTAGAGGAGGTAAACCATTGAGTGGTGATGTTATTGTTGTGATGTTAATGTTGTGATGGTAATGTTGTGAAGATATATCTTTATGATTTGGTTATTATTGTGGTTAATATAATTGTATATTGTATGATATGATAATTCTGGTTGCTCACCTTGAAAGTTGTAGTTGTTGTTTCCACCTACGATGATCGTACTTGTACGGGAGTAGATGGTTTGCAGATAAGACCGGATCTGAGTAGCTGAGGAGAGTTGTGTTGTTATGTTCGGGGATTTATTATTTACTTTCTATTATTTGAAAGTTTTTCCGGTTTAGTATGTTTATGTAAAAGTGATATTCTAAGATTTTCAAACAATATGTATGGTTATGTTTAGCTTCCGCATTTTTAATCTAATAAAGATTATTATCTTTCATAAATGTTTTATAGAAGGGTTTTGAAAATCAATTGCACCGTGACATCTCAAAATTTTGGGATGTTACATCACATCCTGTCAAGTTAATGATAAACCAGTGATGCTGGAGTTTGATCCCCGCACATTTGTGGCTATAGGGGAACATGCAACAGAGTTTAAGAGTTACTTGGGCACGCTAGCAAGATTTCATGTCCCTATTCTCGCTACCTGTTGGGATGATGTCTCAGAGGTTGAAAAAAGTCTACTATGGCAGGATATTTTGGTATGTTTAAGTTGTTTTACTTCCATCATTGACTTATTTTCGTTGAACATGCTTTAACATTAATTTTCTTTTTTAATAGGAAAATTGGGTTATTCCTAATGACGAGAGGATAAGGAAGAATATTTTATCCCAAATTACAACTCGGTGGAAGGACTTCAAGACGACAATGACACGTAAATTCGTCTTTGGCTCTAAACAGAACGACACTCCTTGTACAAAGTATAAAATATCTGATGAGGAGTGGGTGCAGTTTAAAGAATCTAGACTTACTCCTGAATGACATGTATGTTTTATAATATTTTGCTCTAGTCACACAAGACAAGATGTTAATTTCTGATTTATGCTTAATAATTTTCATTTTTTTCATAGGTGAAAAGGATAGCCTCCCAGGAAAGGCAGAGACTTAATGATACACCACACGTACTTTCACGTGATGGTTATGCGTTATTAGAGAAAAAGATGAGAAAACGTCGCGCTGAGGAGTTAGGTCTTGAGTCACCTGATCTAGCAACTCCACCACCTAGACATGAATTGTGGAAGGTTGCACGAACAAAGTCCAATGGCAAGTTTACATCCCAGTCACCTCAGGAGATATCCTAGAGAATTCTAAGTGGAAACTTTTAACTAATTACCATAGTTCATAAAAAAATTAAGTAACAAACTTTGGCATGTTTCTAACTTCATTATAATATGCAGGATGAGTTGGTTGAGCAAGAGACTGAAGGCACATTTGTGCCAGAAGTTAGGAAGGACATCTTAGTAGCAGCCATAGGTCGGCTAGACCGTCCAGGTCGTTTGCAGGCTGTTGGAGGAGCTACTGGATTGAGGGACTACTTTGGCCCTAAACCTAGAAGCACACAAGCCGTGACTCCGGAATTGGTTAGTAGCATCAAGGAACAGGTGCAAGTCGAAGTATAGGAGCAAATGGGAGAATGCTTAAGTCGAACAAGAACTTGCGATGATCAAACAACTACAACAACAACAACAGTCACAACAGGAGGATGCCCCTACAGATGATCCTACCGCACTTCTTGTGAGCACCAAACACTCATGCTCTAATGCAGATCGTACTGATTACAATATTTAGTATGAGTTTTTGTTAATGGGGATCCTCCGCACACAGTGGTCATCGGACGACAGCTTGCAGGAGGCCAGACTATTCATGGTGCTCCTTTATTGCCCACTAACGCGCAGGTAAAGATTGATGATGTTAGAGACCCCTAGGCTCGAGTGCTAGTGCCAATAGATGAAATCTAATTCGTGGGGGAGGCCTTAGGCACATTTATAGCTTGGCCTAAGGCATTGATCATTCCATATTTTGGCCCACCAGCGGTATTGTATTCTTATTTTTATTATCTTAAATCCTAAAGTTATAAATAAATTATTCCTAACTTTTGTAAATGTGACTTGCAGGTCTACCGACCAGAGAAACAAGCAATGGCTCAACTTGAGGCTCAAGAGGAAGCAGAAGACGATGATCCTCTGTCCATATTGACCTCAAGATTAAATAAGTTGAAAAAAGCATCGGTGGGAGTTAAGAACATTTGGCGTCGATTTTCATATTCCATTGTATATTAGTTTCGATGATGCATTTGAGATCATTGGTGGACAAACAATGTTGAACATTGCATGCATAAAACTATGTTGCTTGTAAGTTTTTTATTTGCTATTTTCCAATTTGTATATTAGTATTATTACTTTTTAATAAATATACTTAACTTTATTGTTATAGGTACATGGACACCATCAGTTTATGGCTTTCTTGAACCTCATACCACTCAACCTTCTCGAAACACATTACATTCCAGAAAGAAATATATGCAAACATGGATGACTGAGTCTAACAGAGAGATATATATCGCATCATACATTGATGCGTATGTGTTTCCCAATATTGTCAACTTTTATCAAATTTTAATCAATTAACTCACTGGTTGTTGGTACATTATAGGGGCCATTGGCAACTCATGGTGATCATTCCAAAGAAAGCACAAGTTGTATGGTTTTGTTCTGTTCATAGGAAGATGAAAATGGAGTTGAAGTCCTTGATACAAACATAAGTATTACATTCATTCTTATCAATTCATTATGATATTAATATATTAACTTATGTTTCTAATGTTTCAAATTTTTTTAGAGTTCTAACTAAGACCAAAGGACAACAAATTGATATTATATATCCTAAGGTTGAAATTCATTGATCTTTAACCTTTAATTTTCGTAGTCAATTTTAAACCATTACATTTGACTAAGTTCTTCACATATTTAGTAATAAGCAGAATGATTCCTGGGCATGTGGCTACCACATCATGTCATGGATGAAGCCAATCATCTGAGCAGGAATCAGAGGAGATTGGACTGAGGTAGAAATTTACTTTTGAAAATCTTAAAAATATCAATAAACTTTTGACATTAAAATGAATATAATTGTAAAGTTTCCTTCCTTGATTTTGCAGCAATTCAACACTACCTCTGCATTGCCCAATGTAGTAATACAGGTGATAAGAGAGGAATGGGCAGGATATTTGAATAAACATTTTAAATAGCTATAGTTTTAGGTTTTTCCTTTCATGATAGTAGCATTTTCTTACTTATGCAGCTTTTTAATTGTGAATAGATGTATACTATGAATAGATTATTGAGAATAGATGAATACTATGAATAGATGAATGTAAAAGTGGGTTCTTTTCAGTTTTGATGATAGCATTAGCGTCTTTTACTTTTAATATTT
Source organism: Vigna reflexopilosa (assembly GCA_027742785.1). Lineage (NCBI taxonomy): Eukaryota > Viridiplantae > Streptophyta > Magnoliopsida > Fabales > Fabaceae > Vigna > Vigna reflexopilosa. The sequence continues at coordinate 15,463,199 of CM050926.1, read as the reverse complement.
AATTGGAATTGATGATAGATTGATTTAAATTAATTAATTCTGTGCATTTATGAAATTGAAAACCAGTTTCTGTATTTCAGATTTGGTTAAATGAGCTAAAACGAAACGAATTTAAAAAAAAACACACTGAAGGAAACGTCAAATTATTACATTGTTCGACGTTAATATATGTATCCTAACGTGGATCAAGGCAATGAGTGATGTTCATATAAAGCAGTGGATAAAAATAATAATACAACGCTGAGCGAAGATCTCTACGGCTCAGTGATAATAACGTCGATTGTCAACATATTCGACATCAACCTTACATCCATTCACCTTATAATCGATGTCAAATATTCCTTTAAATATAATTATTTATTCAAAAATTGACGTCATATTTTGCACCTCGACGTGAACATTACGTCATCAATCTTCTACGTCGAAGTCAACGTTACGTTAGTTCCCCCGAACATTTGACGAGAAATCTTTCTTTAAAAATAAATATTTATTCAAATATTGGACGTCAAACTCTATTATATTCGACGCACCGTAACATCAATCTACATAAAAGACGTTAACTTTACATCAAGTACCAAAATATTGGACGTAAAGAAGTTCGAGTAACGTCATCCGATAATATTCAATGTAAACATTACGTCTCCCGCTATAACATCGTGATCAAATGCGTCGTTAAAGGCCAAAAATTACCGACGTAATAGGCTATTTTTCTACCAGTGCCACCTATATATCAGCATATAGTGTACAATCTCAACATCATCAATATCAAAGCATCATCAAGCAATACCCATCATGCAAATCAATAACCAAACCATCACATCAGATATAGTTTCAAACTGAGTACATCAAACCTATACTACCAACAGAAGCAAATAAGTTCAAAAATACAAAACAAAAGATCAGAGAAATCCTGCTCTAGTGCAGATAGCATCCATCAGTAAATAGATACTATCTCAGCTCCTCAGCCCATGCTGTCATCAGAGTCTTCTTCCTCTCCTTCTTCAGCATCTTCAAAATCTTTATCCTCATCATCTTCCTCCACAGCTGGAGCTTCAGCTGCTCCAGCTCTACTAGCCTATGCCTACTCCTCTGGCCATGCCACCATAGTGTTGAACTCCTCCGTAGTCCACCAGTGTCTAGGGGGTGTATCATACATCCCTATGATCATCTCCATGGTGACCACCTGCCCTTTGTGGATAGACTACAACCTTACCTCCATCATAGACATATACATGTCCCTCATCTGAAGAGGCTCTGCATCATCAGGTGGCATCTGTGCTGGTGGTGGACCTCTCCTTCTAGGAGGATGTCGTGGTGGTACTGGTTGGGTTGTCTCAACTACCCCACAATACTGCCTATAGTAGGCCTCATCAATTGCCTTCCTAGGACGTTCCAAAGGCAATGTGGAGATGTTTACCCCAGCTAGCTCACAGAGGTGTATGATCAAAGAAGGATGCCCCAAGGGTGCCTTGTTGTTTGCAGTATTGGCACAAGTCTGGATCTCATTGGCTATGACCTTTCCAATGTTAATGTTCAACCCTCTAAGCGCACAATACAAAAAAAAGGGCCTCCTAACGGTGATATCAGAGACACAAGCGCAAGGCTGGATGTTGGCATGAGAAAATGCCATCCAGTATTTTGCCAAAGGAGTCAAATCAGTTCTACTAATGTGCACAGCTGCACCATTCTTGTTCCTCTGAAAATGCCCTCCAGGCACACATAGCACATTCTCTATGTCATCAAAGTCTCATCCCTCTTCCATGTTCAGAGCAAACTGACACTGCACACCAGTCCATTCAGTCTGCAAAAACCTATTAATAGACTCAAGATCATACCTAATGATTCTTCCTCTAACATAGCTCATATAATCCTCTATGTGAGAGTCACCCAATGACTTGGCATTAGTGTAGAATTCCTTTACCATCGCAATGTTCGCAGGTAAAGGGTAAGTGGCTAGTGTTTCCCTGTTTCTGCTCCTTAGTTACTCTCCAAATTATGGAGCCATGTCTGGTATCCACCCTGCCTTCCGCTCCATCAAAAGTCTCCTATCTTGGACAATGAGGAAGTGTTGTTCATGCTTCCTAGAAGGGAATTTGTTTGAATTAGGATGCTCTAGTTCCTTCCTCTTGTGTCCTGTAGTCTTGATCCTCTTCCCTGATGAGGAGGTCATCCCTACATCAAATACAATTCACAAAACCACAAGTGTTGTTAAGCATTAGTAAATCATAAAGAAAGCTCTAACATACTTTCCTATCACCGCTGAGGGCAAAACAGGGCCCCTCAGCGTCACCTATAACCAGAAAACATCCAAACAGCACAAAACTCAAAATTCTGCAAAACTCGCTCTCAGCGGTAACTAACGCTGAGCGATATCAGTGTTTTTCTGCATAATTGCCCTAGATGGCTTCTAATCTCCACCCACATGCATTTTTCCTATTTCCAGATCTTAATCAAGCAATTTAATCGGTCCAAACATTGATTATTTCATCCAATCATGCATAAACATCAAAGTCCCTAAAGAATCATGCCTAGACAACCATATCATTCAAAATCATGCTTTCAAAACCCTAGAATGTAAATTGCATGTACTTACTTGGATGGAGATGCTTAATATATGAAGAATACTTTGTGAAATTGAAGGAATCAACCCTTAACAGTAGTGCTCTCTCAAAACCCCAAACTTGAATGGAGAATTGGTGCAAAAATGAGTGGAGAAAGGGTTTTGGTGAAGAAGCATGAAAAGAAAAGTGAGGAGAATGCTTTGGAGAGTGCTTGAGAGTGCTTGGGAAGAATGGGGACTGAAAGTGGCGGCCTAAACACGCCCTAGGGTTTTAAAAATGCTTAATGGGCTAACCCATGCTGAGCCCAAAATTTTAAAAAATAGAAACCCATCTGCACTAACAGAGCTCAACGCCAAGCTACCGCTGAGCGGTGATCGCGGCACTTATTACCCTTCTTCCTAGCTTGCCCTAAGAGCTCTTGATCAATGCATCTCAAATTCCACTATCAATTTTTCGATTTTCATATCTTTTCCACTTCTTTCACACAACAATCAAACTCTTATAATGCAACTAGAACATAATCAAAATAAACAACAAAAATAAGTTCAATCAACTGGGTTGCCTCCCAGGTAGCGCTTGTTTAACGTCACGAGCCTGACCCAAACTCTTCCAACACCCATCAGTAGGTGCAAACCTTCTTACCATCACCCATCAGTAGGTGTACCTTCTTAGTATCCTTCTGTAGATACTCAATCATCTAGCATCCTTCAGTAGATGCTATACCTTAGTAGGCTCATAACCCAATAAAACAATGTTCCAAAGTATTAAAACTTACATCACCAAAATAAAAAAAATTAAAGAAATTAATGTTTTTAAAGCACTGGGGTGCCTCCCCGCAAGCGCTCTTTTAACATCATTAGCTTGACCCAATAAAGCTCATGTTCCATCTTCAATGTTGGTTTTCTCATTTCTGGATATTCTTTTTTTCTCTTCTTTTTGTTGAATTTCTTCAGGAATTTGATAAAACCAGGAACCTGTCTCAATGTCTCAATCATAGGAACTTAAATCTCCAATTTCTTCAAGATTTCCATGAAGCGCTCAAACTGTTTTTCCTTCTCCTTCCTATGATACTTCTTTTAATGAGGAAGGGGTTTTTCATATGATTTTTTCTTTTTTTCTCTCTTCCTCGTTTTCTTTTCTCTCACTTTCTTTTTCCCTTTGCTTTTTCTATTCACTTTCTTCATCTTAACACAAAGTCTCTTTCTCTTTTTTCTCTTAACCACTTCTTTTTCTTTCTCTACATATTTATCCTTTTCACTCAACCTTTTTCTTTTCTCTCTATCTTTTTCTCATCTAAAATCTTGTCACTTCCAATGATAATGGCTTGACATTCCTCCCTAGAGCTAACTTCAGTATTAACCCCAGAATCTTTCAATTTCTCAATTAAGTGACCAATCTGCATCTTCATCCTTTTGGATGTCGCTTCAATGCTTTTCTGAGTAGAGATAAACTATTGTATAAATTGTTGAAAGGCCTCATCCATCTTTGTCATTCTTTCTGATAGAGAGAGTTGACTTTGATCCATGCTTAAGTGAAGGTTCCATCCGTGGTTAAGATTACCTTGGTAGAATTGAGTGCCTATATAGTTAATTTCTTTTCCGAATTGCATCCTGCAAGCATTAGGCACAAAACCCTAGAAAACACTATTAGGATAAAAACAAAAATAAAAAAAAATCAAGTCGAAGTTAATCAATAATCACACGAATAGAATACTTAAACCACGAGTCCCCAGCAACGGCGCCAAACACTTGTTAAGACTTCGCTAGGTGTACCAGATTGTATCAAGTAAAATAAATGGTAAGACCAAGTATCGTTTTCCCTAGAGACTCATTCGCCTAAATAGTCATGTGATTTGTTGATTATTTAAGACTTGAAAACGAAAATTAGGTTTAGAATGCAAGAAAGAAAATAAACATGAATGCAAGTTGTGATCAATTGACAAAAGAATACGGAGGTGAATGGTTGATAAAATATGGATTGAAGTTCTTGTTGGGGTTTTTGACTTATCCTATCCACTCTCATGTACTTACGAATTCATCTTCGTCATTAATGTTAATGTCACTTTCTAATTTGCCTTAAACCCGATGTCTCGATGAAGAAAGCCTACTTTTAATTACTAGTTTACAATGTCTTCCTAGCAATTAATTATGCATTACATTTGCACAGAAGCTTAAAGGCAATCGGTCCTCCTATCCCTATGTCTAGGTAATATTGCTCCCGGGAGAATTTCTTTCCCCGTATGTGTCCATATCGACAAAATCAATTATCATGAAATTGAATGAGTTAAGCAAAGCATGCATAGAGTATAGCGGAAAAACCCTAACAATTAATGAAGTAAAGCATATATATTAATAATCAATTCAATACATGAGAGTTTCAAAGGATTACATTGTTTCCCCAACAACAATGGAGGTTTAGCTCACCATCGACATGGTGAAACTAGACGTAAATATTGAAAAGAATGAAAGATAGAACCCTAAAAGTTGTATATTAGAGCTTCCGCCTCCAAGGGGTGTAAAGAGTGTTTCTACGCCTCTTTCTGTCCAAAGATAGACCCTCTAGGTCGACTAAATCCTTATATAGTTTCTAAAAATAACAGAAAAATTGGTCTAGGCCCACGTAATTGGCGCTCAGCATAAATTCATGCTTAGTGGTAGGTGCAGTACTCAGAATAATGCTCAGCGTTGACGCCCAGGCGTTAAACAGTGAACTTCATAAGCAAGACTGGCGCTCAGCGGTAGAAATGCTGCTCAGTGGTGATTGCAATACTTGGATTGGCCCTCTACGATGGCCCTTAAGCGTCAGACAGAGACTTCGACAATGCGGTTGGCGCTCAGCGGAAAAGTGGCGCTCAGCGGTGGCTACGATTCATCTCTTGTGCTCTTTCTCTGCTTTTCTTGAGTCCAACTCCTTGCTACTTCAACTTCTTTCATCCAATTCCTCTTAATTCCTACCAAAACAAGGAAAATCAAGCATAAAACCAATAATACCACCTTCAACTCTCTTATTCTCTCAACTAAAGCAAAAGCATGATTTCAAGCTAGTTTCTAAGTCATAAAGAGTGTTTTTAGTATCAAAATTAAGTATAAAAATAATGGTATTTCAATCGTTATCTCAAGGTTCAAAGGATAAAACAATTTTTCTCTTTGGGTAAAATTTGGCATTGGCTTAAAAGGAAGTAAAACATATGGCCTTGATCATTTGACACATGCAAGCAAATAGTTCAACAGAAAAACTTAAGCAAAATCAACTATGATTCAAAAGCAATAGCATTCAACAATAAAACTTTAGAGCCCAACCTCTCACAGGTCAACTCAAGTTTCGTAATTTAATATACATCCTGCCAAGCATATCAATCACAATTGAAACCATGCATTTATCTTAAACAACTATGAGCAACCACCTGTCTATGCTTAATAGATAAAAAAATCATTAACTCAACATGCATCTCAAAACAATAAAGCAACACAAGACAATATTACTCATCACAAAACAGTTCATCATATAATACCAACAACGTCAATCTGTTTAATATCTTTAATCACCCATAACATGTTCTTGTATCTCACTGGTTTGCCAGGTTTGAGTTCCTCGTCCTCATGCACAGAGTCTTGGTGAACTAGCTTCTTTTCCATGTTTGCCTTCTTTGTCTACTTTTGACAGTGTTCTCTACTTCCAAACCTAAAAAGAGAGGTTATGATGATCTTGTGCTCCTAGTACAAATTTTATCCTGCATACACTAAAGAACACTGCACTAGCGCACCCAATTAACCCAAAAAAAAATAAAAAAGGAAAATAAAAATAAACAAAAATAAAAAACAGTAAAAATAAAATAAAATAGAAGATCTATATATATGAAAGAATAAAGTCTATTGAGATTGTTGACAACACAATATCTATATCACTCTGGTTTTTCATGATGACAACACATTTTTAAGAACACAAGTATTGTTAATGTGTTACATGTTCTATTGCTTATTGATTGATATCTTGTTGAATATGTTTTTGTATTTATCTTGATATGTGATTGCACATTTATTGAGCTTGTATATGTTACATCATATCTGGTTGCATTACACATGTTTTGAAAGAAGAAAACCACATGCACTTTTACGAACTTACAATATGTAGCATATCTGCAAGCTATAAGTCGACTTCATTATGGGGGAAGTCGAATTAAGCTCGAGACTATGCACGGATTTTCAGAAACAGTGCTATGTGAGATTTTGCATTGAAAAGAATTTCAAAGTGAACTGTTGTGTCGAAGTCGACTATGTGCGCCACGCATTCGACTGTATTAGTTGTTTTATTTGTAATTTTGTTGTGCTCATGAACAGTAACAGTTATATTTTTAAAAGTTAGTTGATCATTGAATGTTGTTCAACTGTATTGAATGAGGAATTAATTTGTTTGACTGGACTACTACTAATTGGACTTATCTGTTATAACTGTCAGGGACAGTCGACTTCATTAGTAGCGTATTCGACTACAGAAGTGTTTGTTTTATACAAATCTATAAATAGACGAGACTTGAGTTGTTTCAAAGAACTTTTGGAAATCTAACATTTTCATATTCTGTTTCATATTGTTTCTCTACGATTTAGAGCTCCAAGAACTCATCAAGAAGATCGTGGTGATCTTTCTTTGAAGAAGTTCTGAAGGAGAATTTGTTGGGCTTACTGCTTGATCAAATTCTGCACACTGGGGTGCTTGCTTGCTGATCAAGGCTCGTGTTGCAATCTGTGGTGATTGTTGTGTTACCTGTTGTGACTACAGGGGTTCGACTGGTGGAGTCTGGTACACTTTGAGAATTGTTCAAAGTGGGTTGCAGATTGCAGGAGAGGGGATATCTTGCTGCAAGTCTTGCTGTGTGGTTTGCCTATATTTTTGTTAGAGGGTTAGAGAGGTGTTTTATATTTTTGACGTGGAGGTCTCTAAAAAAGCCTTGTTGTAAAAACCTTGACCATTATAGTCCATTTGCTTCCTGGTACTGGAAGGACACTGGATGTAGGCATTGAGGCCAAACCAGCATAAAAACCTGCGTTTGAATTCTCTATCCCTACTCTTTTACATTCAGTCGACTTTACAATTCACGTAGTCTACTTTGATTTTCTGCTGCACTTAATTTTCTATTACTTGCGATTCAAGAAAGTTTGTAAAGTTTTATACTTTGAATCAAAGATTGTGAAAAGACTTTGATTTTTAAAACTCACCAATTCACCCTCATCCCCCCTCTTGGTGTTAAAACGAAGCCTACCTATTTCCCAACAATTGGCACTAGAGCTGGTTTTCATAAGATATTTGAAAAACTACTCGACTCTGTTTTTCTTTGAATCGACTATAGACCTAGGGATGGCTTCCAGTTTTCAAACTTTTGGTGAAGGTGCTTCAACAAATAGACCACCTTTGTTTGCTGGTGAAAATTATCGTTTTTGGAAAATTAGAATGCAAATCTTTCTTGAATCCGTGGATAGAGGAATTTGGGATGCAACTTTAAATGGCCCTTATGAGCCTACTAAATCTGTAGATGGAAAAACTGTTGCAAAACCATTTAGTGAATGGTCAACTGAAGAAAATAGAAAAGCGTAGTATGATGTTAAAGCTAGGAACATTATTGCCTCTGCACTAACTGTTGATGAATTTTTCAGGATATCTCAATGCAAATCTACAAAGGAAATATGGGATGTCTTGGAAGTCACACATGAAGGCACTGATGAAGTCAAGAGAGCAAGGAAGAATTCTCTGATTCAATAGTATGGACTTTTCCGGATGAAGGCTGAAGAGACAATCTATGAAGTCTAGAAAATATTCACACACATTGTTAATCACCTTATGGCTCTTGGCAAAGTTTTGGATAAAGAAGAGATCAACATCAAGATTCTGAAAAGTCTGAACGGAAATTGGCAACCAAAAGTCACTGCAATCTCAGAACCAAATATCTTACAAGCATGAACATGGCTACCTTGTTTAGCAATTTAAGAGAACATGAATTGGAACTTGGTAGATTAAAGGATGAGGAAGAGATTGAAGGAAAGAAGTCCATTTCTCTGAAAGCTACAAGCAGGAAAAATGCAAAGTCAGATGACTCAGATGCAGAGATGGACGACAAAGAAATGATGACCATGATGGTAAGGAAGTTCAGTCGACTTATGAAAAATGACAATCAACTTACTAATCATGCAGGTCAAGGAAAAGCAAGGAAAACCTTCAGATCAAATGTTGTCCAATGTTATGAATGCGGCAAGGAAGGACATATCAAACCAGAATGTCCAGAATTAAAACCAAAGAAAAAAGCAAATAGAAGGCTTCCTCAATATAAAGGAAGAACGCAAAAAGGAGCCTACATTGCTTGGGAGAATAGTGACTCGGACTCTTCAAGTGATGAAGATCACGATCAAGAGTCTAACATATGCTATATGGTTGGAGAAACACATGATTACTATGACAGCAATGAAGATTTTGAGAATGAAACAATAGAAGTGAAGTATGCTCAACTGCTGGATGCATTCAGGGAAATACATGCTGAAGCTATACGATTGCAATACAAGGTTAATCGACTTAACTCTGAGAGAAGAGATTTTGAGCATAGAATAAAAAACCTTATGGCTGAAAATGAGACACTAGAAAAGGAATTAAATGATGCTTTGTTATCTGCTAAAGAGATTAAAATTGAAACTGTTACAGTAGAGAAAACTTGTGAAAATTTTTCTACACATATTGAGCAAATAGATTACTTGACTAGCACACTAGCCAAATTTACTCAAGGTAGAGACAATTTGAATGCTGTATTAAAATCCTCTGGCAGAGCAATACATAGACAAGGAATTGGTTATAAAGCTCAATCTAATAGAACCAATGCAAAGAAGTTCATTGATCTAAGCAAACCTGCTAGAAATGCTTGCTTTTATTGCAATTGTGTTGGTCACACTGTTAGAAACTGTTACTATAGAATTGTTGGTGTTCCTAAAGGATTATATGTATGGAGACCAAAGGAACAACTGGTCAAAACTGACAATCAAGGACCCAAGTTCAAATGGGTACCTGCAACTAAAACATAAGTTATTTTGTAGGTTTACAAGCAAGTGTAATAGGAACTCAAGGATGAACCACACTGAATATATCAATCTTCTTGAGTGTCTACAACGGGTAATTTGTATCACTATATTGCATCATGCATTAATTGATTGATTGTTTGAGGATTGATTGTTTGTTAATTGTCTGAATGCTTGATTGATTGATTTAGTTTGAAAAAATGTTTTCACGATTTTTAGTCGACTCTATTATGAAATCAATTGACTAGATCTCTGTATGTTTGCACTCTGTTTTGAATCCTTTTATGTCATACAGTAGTCAACTGCATTTTGAACTGATTCAACTAAAGTCTCTTTTTTTAAACCGTTAAAATTTAAATTTTTAAAATTGGGCTTTATAAGTGAAACTGGGTACGCACCTTTCTATATATGCTTGTTTTAGACTCTTGAACTCATACACTCTGAACACAACTCTGATTCTGATTCAAGAGATTTCCACGCATCTACGAAATGGCTAAATCTTCGTCACGTCCTGGAAAGCGTTCTGTGTCTGCAATGCGAGAAGCGAATCCTTTTGGGTGGATTAATGATGACAATGCCAGAGAAAGATTTGTGGGGCTAAGAATGTTCAAAAAGGTTGTTAAACATGAGACCATTGAACTATCTCTATTCTGTCAAGAGAAATTCGCCTTTCTTGAAAAACTCTGGTTTCAGGGTCTCGACACTTTTGCTCAATTAAACGGGGACTGCTATCCTGAACTAGTTGAAGTCTTCTATAACAATGTCAAGGAAGTGGACAGAAATATTCATTCTTGAGTGAAGGGAGTAGACATTATAATCAACAATGATACCTGATTGAAGATAGCCGGTCTAAAAGATGAAGGTCGTTTGTCTAATCAACTTGATTGCTTGCAAAACCAGAGAACGAGAAAAACAGAAATGTTTAAGAATTGTATGAGATACCGTGGGAGATACCGAAAAGAGAAAAGATTCATGTTCAAATGGCTTGACAAGCAAGAGAAGATCATTGCATTTATCATTGGTCATATTTTGTTTCCAGGAAGACCCAATCTGATCAAGCTAACTCCAAAGGATGTTTATTTACTAAATGCAATTATGCAGAGGATACCACTAAATTAAGTGGTTGTCTTCAAATGGCATATTCTTGATGTTGGCATTAATAACTAGAACAGGCTACCATTTGGGGTGTTCATTAGCAAAATATTGGGATAAAGTGGTGTAAATATCTCTAGAGAGAAGAAACTAACATGTAGAAAGGAAAATCTTATTGGGAAAGCAACCTTAAATTGCATTTGACTTAAGAGAACAGCTCTTGGATGGTTTTTCAGTGATGAGGTAGATTCAACAAAAGAAAAAGAAACAATATTTGATTCTAACAGTGATCAAGAATTCCCACCTTCTAATTCTGAGTTTGAAAAGCGTGTGGGAAATCGGTTTGAGAGAGCACCCAAAAGAATAAATACATTGAAGAAGACTCTAACTACTTTGAATGAGAAAATGGATGAGATCTTAAAGCACTATGTTGATATTTCCACATCCTCAGAAGAATTTGTAAGAGAAGGTGCTGAATCAGAATAAATTTTTGACTGCTCTGCAGTGTTTGAGTATCTTGAGTATATTCTTGTTTTTAAGTTGTCTTCTTGTATGTGGCTTAATATGCCACTATGTCTTGGTCTTCTTCTGTTCTCATCATTGTAATATCTTTTATGAACAAGTAATGAAATTAGCAGTTTGATTCAATATCATTATCTTTAATCTGATTGATTAAATCTCCTCTGATTGAATGATTGAATCGACTGTGTGATGATTGAAGTTGACTATGCATGTTTATACTAATACATTTTTCTGCATATTAATTTCCTAATGGTTTATTTTTCTTGCATAACTAAATTGCTTGATCTACAAGAGATGTTTGAAAGGTTCTGGAGGGAAACATTGCTTGGAAATCGCTGCTGAAGTTCTAACTTACTGAGAAGCAATGAAATCGACTGGGATAATAATTCATTCGACTTGATCTTAACCGGATTATAAATTCCTTCACTGGAATTTGGTTATTGTGTTGATTGATTCTTTTCTTCTGCTAATCTGCAATATATCTTTGATTCTGATTATGTGATTCATATATGAGATTATATTGTGAGATTGTTGATGATTGAATCTATGCATGATAAATCTGCTTGAAATAATATACATGATACAGTTCTGTCTTATACTGGTTGTATGCTCTGATTATTACTGTAATTCATTGTGCATCGATACTTACTGTGAAAATATGCATAATGACAGGGGGACCATTACACTATTGCACATATTTCTTCACATGCTACACTTCAGGGGGAGTTATCTTTTTACATGTGAATATATACGATAGGGGGAGCATCACTGCATGTTTTACAATTGTTTACATTCTTATTAATGCATCTCTATTTGGTTTATCAGCATATCATATCTATAAGCATACCTTTTTTGTTAATGCACAAAAGGGGAGAAATATTATGAAATGCTATCTGCTTGATATAATTGTTGATTGTTTGTGAACACTCAAAGTATTTGAACTGAAATCTGATTGTTATATCTTGTGGTTACTTTGAATTTAGTTTGGTATTGTGCAAACATGGTTGTTTATTAATCATGGTTGTGCATCATAAAAAAAGGGGGAGATTGTTGAGATTGTTGACAACACAATATCTATATCACTCTGGTTTTTTATGATGACAACACATTTTTAATAACACAAGTATTGTTGATGTGTTACATGTTCTATTGCTTATTGATTAATATCTTGTTGAACATGTTTTTGTGTTTATCTTGATATATAAATGCACATTTATTGAGCTTGTATATGTTACATCATATCTGGTTGCATTACACATGTTTTGAAAGAAGAAAACCACATGAACTTTTACGAACTTACATTATGTACCATATCTGCAAGCTATAAGTCGACTTCATTATGGGGGAATTCAATTAAGCTCGAGAATATGCACAGATTTTCAGAAACAGTGCTATGTGAGATTTTGCATTGAAAAGAATTTCAAAGTGAACTGTTGTGTCGAAGTCGACTGTGTGCACCACGCATTCGACTGTATTAGTTGGTCAATTGTATTAAATGAGGAATTAATTTTTTTGACTGGACTGTTACTAATTGGACTTATCTGTTATAACTGTCAGGGATAGTCGACTTCATTAGTAGCGTATTTGACTATCGGAGCGTCTGTTTTATAGAAATCTATAAATAGACGAGACCTGAGTTGTTTCACAGAACTTTTGGAAATCTAACATTTTCATATTTTGTTTCGGATTGTTTCTCTGCGATTTAGAGCTCCAAGAACTCATCAAGAAGACCGTGGTGATCTTTCTTTGAAGAATTTTTGAAGGAGAATTTTTTAGGCTTACTGTTTGATCAAATTCTGTACACTGAGGTGCTTGCTTGCTGATCAAGTCTCGTGTTGCAATCTGTGGTGATTTTTGTGTTACCTGTTGTGACTACAGGGGTTGGACTCGTAGAGTCTAGTACACTTTGAGGATTGTTCAAAGTGGGTTGCAGATTGCAGGAGTGGGGATATCTTGCTGCAAGTCTTGTTGTGTGGTTTGCCTATAATTTGGTTAGAGGGTTAGAGAGGTGTTTTATATTTTTGACGTGCAGGTCTCTATAAAAGCCTTGTTGTAAAAACCTTGACCATTATAGTGCATTTGCTTACTGGTACTGGAAGGACACATGATGTAGGCATTAAGGCCAAACTATTATAAAAACTTGCGTTTGAATTCTCTATCCGTACTCTTTTACATTCATTCGACTTTACAATTCATGTAGTCTACTTTGATTTTCCGCTGCACTTAATTTTCTATTACTTGCGATTCAAGAAAGTTTTTAAAGTTTATACTTTGAATCAAAGATTGCGAAAAGACTCTGATTTTGAAAACTCAGCAATTCACCCCCCCTCTTTGTGTTAAAACGAAGCCTACCTGTTTCCCAACGAAGTCTAACTGGTTAAGAATCACACAAAAATATAGTTTAAACCACGAGTCCCCGGCAACGGCGCCAAAATTTTGTTAAGACCTCAAAAGTGTACTGAATCGTATCAAGTAATATAAAATGGTAAGACCAAGTATCGTATCCAAGAAGACTCAAGGAACTAAAATATCATAATTACCTTAACTAATTAAGACTGAAAACAAATATGTTAGTTTTTTAATGCAAATGCAACAAAAATAAACATAAATGTAATTTGATCAATTGAGGCTAAACACAAGAATGAATGGATGATGTTGATAATATGATATGAATATGTTGTTGAGGTTTAGATTTCACCGTCCTTACTCTCATGCATATAAAAATTTATCTTCTTCATTCAATTGTTAACGTCACTCTCTAAATTACTTAAAACCCGAACCCTCATAGAAGAAAGCCTATCCTTAATTATAAGACCACAATCCCTTGCATCCCTAATAATTAATTCTACATTACGAACAGAAGCTTAAGACAACCAAACCTGTTATCCCCATCCTTGGGCAATATTGCTTTTTGGAGAAATTCTCCATATCCTAGTTTGTAGGTATTTCCCAACACCAAAGAAAGCCAAATATAATAAAATTGAGCAAAGGAGAAAATCACTAACAATTAATGAAAGAAGCATAAAGTAATTCAGAACAAATTCAAATACATGAGAGTTTAGAGGTTACATATTCCCTAGCCACAAATAAGATTAGTTCTCCATCGTCATGAAGAAACTAGGTGTACAATGGAATGAAAGAGATAGAAAAACCCTAGAAAGTGAAGAGGAGAGTTCCTGCATCCCCAAATCTTCCTTCAAAGGGTCGAAACGTGTTTCTTGCTCAAATAGATCAAAAATAAAGTCCTTAAATAGATCAAAAATAAAGTCCAAGCTCACGTCGCTAGCGCTCAACGCTGGTACGAGAGGAGTGGAACTTAGGGCCCCTTAGAGGGTGCCCAAGCGTGGTGCGGCACTTTAAGGCTGGCGCTCAGCGCCCCTGGAGTGGCGCTCAACGCTACTTTTCTGGATTTTCACCACTCAGCGGTAGCCCAGCGGCAGCATTCCAAAACTCTCTTTGGTCGGATTAACATAAATCCTAGGAATTTTCCAGCCCCCACCCTAAAGGTGCATTTGGCCGAATTCAACCTCATCCCGAATCGCCGAACGCGACCAAAGACTTCCTCTAGGTCTCTTATGTGTTGGGCGCCAGATTCAGACCAGACTACCATGTAATTGACGTACACATAAATGCACCTTCTGACCTGATCCACAAATATCTTGTCCATTAGTCGCTGATAAGTTGCCCTGACATTCTTGAGGCCGAAGGGCATGACTTCATAATAATAGTTGGCTTTTTTAGTGATGAAAGGGACCTTCATCCTGTCGAGGGTGTACATCAGGATCTTATTATAGCCCGAGTACGCGTCCTAAAAACTGAACATCTTATGGTCAGATGCCCCATCCACTAGAACGTCAATACTTGGCAAGGGGTAGGCGTCCTTAGGGTAGGCTTTGTTTAAGTCGATGTAGTTGGTGCACATGCGCCATTTCCCACTGGCTTTCTTCACCATGACCACATTGGCAAGCCACGTGGTATACGTTACTTCGCTTACAAGACTTGTCTCCTTCAGCTTGGCAACCTCCTCCTCAACCACCTTTCCCTTCTCGCTTCCCATCCTTCTTCTAGGCGATCGGTGAAGCCTCCTTAAAGAGTGCTAGTTTGTGGGACATGATAGAATGATGGATCCCCGACATATTAGCGGTCGTCCAAGCGAACAGGTCACACTTACGCCAGAGAATCATCTGCAGATCTCGTTCATTCTCCTTCTCTAATCCTCTAGCCATCGATGTGACACAGGAATCCTCACTCCCGAGCTTGACCGGCTGTAGCTCCCCTAGGGGCTTCATCTGGTCATCTGTGTTCGTCTAAGGGTCGAGGTCCACCATTGCCACCTTTGACCTGGTCGCCTTCCTCCTTATAGAGTGGGAGTATAGCCTCAATCCTATAGCGTAACACTCTCGGGCGGTCTTCTGATCTGCCCGGACGGTGCACACCATTCCCCTATCCGACGGATACTTCATGGTGAGATGGGGAGTCGACACGATTGCCCCAAAGGCATTAAGGCACGGCCGACCGAGTAGTACGTTATACGAAGTGTTTGCTTATACCAATAGAAAGTGCATTCTCTTCACTTTACTATCTTGGACGATGTCGAGGCGAGTACGCAAGTCCATGTAGCCCTTCGTGTTCACATGTTCCCCAACGAATCTGACGATCTGCTCGTTATAAGGGACGATCAGGTCTTCCGAAAAATCAATGCGTTGGAATGTTTTCTGGTATAAGATGTTGATGGAGCTTCCCTGGTCTACTAGTAACTTGCTCACTCCGTAGCGAGCAAACTCAACCGTGATCACCATGGTATCGTCCTGCTCCGGATCGAGAGCATGAAAATCCTCATCGATGAAGGTTATCCAGGGCATGGTTCTCCTTGTCCAGCCTACTGCATGGACCCACCGGAGGGCCCGGACGTGTCGTTTCCTGGCCAAGGATGAATATCCTCCTCTGGCGAAACCCGGGAGATGGTGTTGATATGCTCTATGAGGGTGTGATCATTGTTTTTGTTGTGGCTTCGACTCCTTCACCGTTCTGACCGAGGGCTCCTCCTTCACGGGCTGCGCAGAGGCCGGGTTGATTGCTTAGTCGGTCGGTCAAACTTTATATGCTTTTTCAGTTGGCCCGCGCGGATTAGCTCTTCAATTTTGACTTTTAGGGTCACGCACTCCTCGATGTTGTGACCCATGTTTTTGTGATATAGGCAGTGTTTATTTTCGTCCGCCCCTAGCGGTGTCGGATGTCTCTTTGGCGCCAGCATCAATTCAGCGCTTAGCGATTCTTGTGGGATCTTGGCTCAAGGGGCGTTCAACGGGGTGTACTGTTCAAAACGCGGCCCCTAGGAATTTCTCTTTGATTGAACCCTCCGGGTTTTCCAGATTGGTGTTCGTGTTTCTTTTCATCCGCCTTCTCCCCCTTGTTCTCCTGGTTCTTTGTCTCTTAGGATTGTTTCATCTCCTCCACCCTTATTTTGACGGCCGCCTATTCTCGTAGTTCTTCCATGGCCTTAGGATCTCGGTGGCAGACGTTGTCCTTAAAAGGCACAAGCTTGAGGGTTGGTAGAACGTATTGAAGGCGAGCTTAGAGTTGAGGCCCCTTCAGTTTCTCCTCCTTCCCCTACTTAAGGTTTACAAGTTCAAAACTGGTCAAGTCTTGAGTGCGGTTGCTTGTGAATTGAAGGCCAAACATGCACTTGAGACTGTCGAAGTTTTCAATAGAGTTAGGGGGCAGTGAGTTGAACAATTCTAAGGCTTCCCCTTCCAATGATAAGGAGAAAGCCATACACCATATAATGTCGCTTCCCGTATGAAACGCCATACGATTAGTGAATGTCTTAATATAGTCGTCAGGGTCGATCGCCCCATCATATATCTTAAATTGGGGTGGGACGAACTGTTCAGATATATGGACATAAATAATGGCTTGGAAGAACGGTAGTATGTCAAGACAACTCTCGGCCTTCACCACCAGTTGTTTGCTAATGGCGGCACTTTCAGTTGGGACCGTCTTAGTCCCACTTTCTCGGACCCTGGTTTCGACCGGCTACCACGTTTTGTCCAGTGTGGTATTCTATTTGGTCCTCTATCTTGGAAGTCCCACATCGACTAGACTTTTAGGCAGCCTTGCCTCGTCCTTCCCCTGCCTGCTCCCCCGTCTCAAGGATCTTCTCTTGAGCGATCCAGGCCTAACACTCGCCCGAAGGACAGCAAATTTTGCCTCGTGTCGCTGCTCCATTTCCTTCATTCTTTGTTGCAACATCCTGATCATCTTTGTGGGGTCTTCAGTGATCATGTTTCTCGTGATCACCATTGGGTTTACTAAGTCACTCGAGTCCCACAGTAGGCGCCAAAATGTTTCGGATGTGAGGTTGAAATTATTTTTGTGATGTGCTTCCTTGTTGTTTCTAGTCCTCTCTGAGCATTACCACTACAAATTATGATACATATCTCACTTGTTTTGGTTTCGTAATTGTGACCAAGGAGATTCACTTTCATTTTTAACTGATTTTTGTATTATATATTCTAGGTTCTTTCTTTAGCTGTTTCCTTTTTAGGTGTTTCCTTTCATGTGTTTGTTTGATTAATTTCCTTATTTCTATATTGTATATTATTGTTAATTATTTGAAGTCATGTCTATTAAATACTGTTTGAGTTTAACATTTTCTAATTGAGCTTTTCTTGGTTTATTTCCTTTGGTGTCTTATTTCCTCTTAATTTTATTTTCTTTGACCTAGTTAGGTATTTTGGATGAGCTCTTGATATTCTTCCATCTCCATATTAGAACTTTAATCAATTAATAAATACACTTATATAATGAGTGTGTCTTGAAGGTTCTCAAATGCCAACAAGCCTTTCTTTAGGATACACTTTAATGTGCACTAATTTCTTATTTTTTATTGTTTATTTTTGTTTATAGTTAGTGTGTCTCAACTTTATCTTTTAAGTTAATTCAAATTTAAAAGAATGTGCAAGTATTATTAAGGTAAGCTTTAACTAGAATACTTTGTACTTAAACAATCTAAGTGATTTATTTTTCTTTTTTGAAAGTGAACCTCAGAAACCTACTACTGCTTCTTCCTTAAGAATTGGAGAGACTGGATTGAGAAATGAAGGTGTCAAGTGCATGTTCAATTACAAGCTCATCATCCTGACATTATTTAAGAAGAAAGCTACTAGGCGTTACAGTTTCTATCATCTTCAACAAAGAAAAAAACAAAAGTGTCTTCTTGAAGAAAGTCCATCGAAAACGAACAAAAAAGTTATAGTCCTTTTCGAATCTAAAACCGTATATTTTCAAACCTTGTCTAACTTTTAAAACTGAAAAAACAAAAAGATTTTAATGAAATATTTATAATTTCGCCTTCTTTTTAAAACCTCATAATCATTTTAGTTAAATACTACAAAAATTTATTTAATTAAATCATTGTGTATTAATCACATAGTAGACCTTTGAGACTGAAGGTGGCACCAATTATGAGTGACACCATAAAGAGTTATGGTGGTGATATGGATGGAACCTTTTTTTGCTTTCTTAAAGCATGATTCATATTTTGGGTTTGATTCTTTTTATTATTTTCTTGGGATCATTATATATATTTAGTTAATGTCCATTGTCATATCTATCACTCAAGATGCACCAATCACACCTTATTCCATCACGGGTGATAGATCCTTCTCTGCCTTTCACCCACCGTGATTCAATGGTTTTTTATTTCACGTCATTTTCCTAAATTATTAGGTGTATAGTAATCAAATTTGGAATATTCAATCTCATTTTTAGGGTTGGGCATAATTCACCCAACTGTAATTAGCTATAGTTATCTTTATACTTTAAAAAACTAAACTAGTTTTTTTACTAAAATCTAATTACAATATTTTATAGTTCACTTAAAAAAAATGAACTTTTTATATTGAGTGGAGTTAACTTATGAATTGTTTCTTTCTTTACACTTTTATTCAATCTCTTTTAAAAAAGTTTATCTATTCTTTTTTAAAATTCATCATCCTCTTTTCAATGTGTCATTTGCTATCCCAAATTTTTCTTTTAAACCTACAACTTCTTGCTCTTATATGATCATCCATTTTGTATGTTTTTTGACTTTATAATGATTATAGATGTTCTGATTCTTAATGATAGAATCTATAATAGGTCACATGAAATAGGACATAATGTCAGTTCAAATGTTTGTTTTTCTCTAAAGCGTAAAGATTGAAATTGTTAAAGATCAAATTGGTGAATACATCTTTAATCCTCTTTGTTTTATTTATCCCTGCATTTAGCGGAGTAAATATTGTTCCTTTGAGGGAGTTTTATTCATTTATCCCTGCAGCTAGCTAAGTAAATATTGTTCCTTTGAAGGAGTTTTATATCGTTAGAATTTCTGATATCAAATCATTATCTGCAGAAGGTTCCTACTGCTGATATTTCTAATATTAGTTAAACAATGAATATGTTATAATTCCCTACTATTATTGTTGTAGTTTAAAAAAGTATAAATTTGACTTGATTTCTTCCTATGAAACAAGATCAAGAATTTATGTTGTAGTTAAAAACTTTAACCTTATGAGTTAAAATGAGTGTAGTTAGCTCTTCAATTCAATTCATAATGTAGTTTAGTGAAATGCAGTTTGATATAATAAAATAAAGTTGAATTCAATTTATTTAAACTATTTTTTAGTTCAATTCAATTCAAGGAAATTATTTTTTGATTCAATGTAATTTTTAATAGTGTAATTCAGTAGAGTTCAATCAAAATTATAAGAATAACAATATATAGAAATATAAAACATAAATTCTATTATAATATAAATTTTTGAGATGAAAATGATATATTAATATATTATATGAATTTTATTAGTAATTTCTTATATTTATTAAAAATTAAATTTAAGTTTAATTTATTCTCACAAAACTTTATAAAATTGTGATTATGATATATATATTGTAATTTGATTTTTTATCCATATTTTGTAACATCCCAAAAGTTATATGATAATATAATTTTGAATGATTAAATATTATAATAATATGATAGAACAGTTTAAGGAGAAAGATAAAGTTATAAGTTTACAGTCATCCAAAATTAACCATAAATTTAAAACTTTACTTACAAAACAGTATTTCAAGATACATAGGTTCAACAAGGAAAGGAATTACTAAGAAGACTAAGTTGCAGCATCATCGTCCTCAAGCTCTTGCTCTAGGGGAATCTCTTCAACATCTGCTCACATCCAAGTGGATGATCATCGCAAAAGAAAGACATACACGCACAATGACCGACCACGTGATTTGACCATCTAGACTAGTATGAAATGTCAAGTTCCAGGGGTTTGTACACTTGTGGTGGCCTCTACTGCTTTGCAAAGCCATTGCTATGGGTTTCACCCTATCACACACACAAGTGTAAGTCCGTTATCACTCATCTTGGGCCATAATGGAAGCACCCAAGACTAGGACCTCATGTTATTCTCACCACATGGCTCATCACTCTCTACTTGAGCATAGATGATCATTAGAATGTTAGGATAAACCCCATAAGGACACTCCGGCCATTCATACGGTCAATCACAACAAACTATAGGGCACCACCATGTAACCTCCCTTGAGGATCGTGGAATTACGTCCAATAACCATACTTTTCACTCTCCACACCATGCATATCTCTTACATTCATATACTTTCACTTTAAAACTTAACTCAACCCAAGAACAACCGAATGCCATAATATTATCACATTGAATTCAAATATATAGCCTTTTACTTTTACATTGCATACAAACGTATATATAATATTAATTATACTTTAAAAGACCGCAAGCAACCCAACAAGTCATCAAAAATCGCATGAAACCATTCCATATACATTAACAGACAATAATAGTCCAAGAAGAACCACTAAACAACCCAATACCCTGTAGATTCATACTTCGACAAGGAAAACAACTTTGAAACCATCACCAACAGTTCCGAAAAGGTCAAAAACTGCCAGAACGAACTAAAGAACGTCCAAAAATGATACCTGGAACCCCGAAAACCACCCAAAACTGTCCTGGATGATTTTTCGACGATAATAATCGATTATTATATGTAATAAGCGATTATCTATGAGAACTTTGAAGAAATTGACGTTCTGACTAGAATAATCAATTATCAAGTGAGATAATCGATTATTCTCATCAGTTTTTGATAGCAACCTGATTTTTCTGATTTTAATGCATCTGAGACACTTTGATGAGTTTCTAACACTCTCAACTTGGTCTATATGGTGAATTAAACTTGCCTAATTGATTTGAACACCTCTTAACCTCATTATCTAGTGGTTATGCATTGATTTGTATTCAAAAACTTAACTTTCATTAACTTAAGGACTCAATTCTAGATTTTCTATTAGAAACTGTTTTTACTCATTTTGACACTTCTATCAAGTTCCAATTTACTTACCTAATGTATCTAAATAGACCAAAACCACCAAAAACACCAAAATCAACAACCTAGTGGCCCAATTTCAATTCTACCACTTGCAACATGTTTTAGACCAGCTTTAAAGTTCCTAACGGGTCACATTTGACTTGTTTACATCGCCTAAACCACCCAATTGGACTCAGAACATTCACAGCCCGCCCGAAACCCCTACCTCACTTCCTCTCAAAAGACCTAAAACCCTCTCCATACACTTACTTTTCAATCAATTCAACTCTACAACAAATTTCCTACCTCAAACAGCTCCATCATATCCAATCAAAGAAATTAACACATTCACATACAGTCCATGGCATCATATCACAATTTCACAGATTTCACTCTCTAGCACATGCAATTTCAAGTTATCAAAATAGATCATGTCTCAAGCAGCACATTAGTTCAGATTTTAACATAGATACACTTCATACAGCAAATTCAGAAAAAAAAAAAAAAAAAAAAAAAAAAGGCCTAGCTCCCCTTACTTGGAAATCCTAAAGTGCAGCTCAAAGATTTGCCTCAACAGTTTCCTCACACTTCAAGAACTCACCCAAACCCTAGAGATCACAAAGTAGTGATCAACAGTAGGACTTAAGTTGAAATTGATAAGGAATTGATGGAGAAGAACAAGTAACACATGCAATCAACGGATTGCATGTTCTAGAATTCTAAGACAGTGAAGAAAAGAGGAGAAAACTACTCACCCCTTCGAACCTAAAAAGTGATCGGTGGAATTTGAAACTCTCAATCCCAGGAACCTTTATATGCTTCCGGATTGTTGAGTAGATTGCTCAGTAGGGAGTGAATCTAGAGAAAAGGCAGAGGTTTGTGGAAGAACAATATGTTAAAGAGAGGTATTCTGAAGAAATGAAGTGGGCACGTTCTCAAAATCTCTAGTGGAGCTGCTAATAGGTTTTAATTTTCTAAAACTTAATTTTATCACTTTAATATTATTAAAAATCTTAAAATTTTAAATTCTAGGTTATTACATATTCAATATGAGAATATTAATATAATGAGTTTACTCTCACTTATTTCTATTGTCATGCTTTGTTATATTAAAGTTTTAGAATAAATAGTTAATATAATATAACAATTACTTACATATTTTATATTTATTGTAATAAAATAATCTTAATATAAAAATTTTATTTTATATTTTGTTTTGTTTGAATTTTATTAATGATTAAGACAATCAATCAAGTATTTGGTCTGTAAAAACTAATCCGTATATTTATTAAAAAATAACATTAATATATAATTAATTTTGAAAGAAGAAACTAATTTTTTCAGTAAATTCACACGAAACTAAAATTTTCATTGTTAGTTTTTGTTGACCAAAAATAATATATATCAATATTTATTGTAAGTAACTATTTATCAAACATTTTTATAAATGACATGTATCTAACAATGAATATTCTACTAAATGAATCATAAATATTGTTTTGATGAACTTTTTTCTTGTAAAAATAAATAATTTCTATACGTTAGAATTACATCAGTTGCCTTTATAAGTATTTCATATCTTTTATTTTCTATAAGTATTTAGATAAAACGAATGCCTGAAATAGAGTTATATCTCTACCACTCAAAGTGTGTATCGATACTATCAATCCATCGTGTTTCCTTATTCACAGTTTGACTTCAACTTTTCTTTCCTTTCATTTACCAAAATGCTTTCAACTTTCAAATTTATAGCCACCTAATAGGTATTCCCTTCTCTTGACTACAACACGAGAGACTAGGGATTAAGTAATAATCTTTTAACATCCAATTATTCTAGTATGTGAGTTTAAAAAGGAATAAATTAATGATTTAATCATTTCGAAGATTCTTATTTGTGTAGAATCGTCTCAAATAAGTTCTTTTATTTCTTTTATCTCAATTAGGTTCCTTTTTTATGTAAAATTGAGTTAATTTTAATCTTGCTGTTAAATTTAGTGGACGGTGTTAAAAATTTTGTGTCTTAACTTGCTGACTATGCAATTTTTAATGATGTGGTAGAGTTACATGGAATTTAATTATTTTAAGTTTTGAACTTCATGGATTGGCCAGCTAGCACCATGAGTAACCCCAAGTCACCGCCAACCTCGTCGTCGCACCACCCAAACTGCCCAATCCCCGACGCAGAACTGGCCACCACAACGCCTCAACCACCTAATGCCAACACAGCGTCACTGCATCAACATCTTGTTGCCACTACCTAACTGTCATTGCCTTCCAGCAAACCCAAATCGCGCCGCCCACGCTCATGTCCAGCCACCAGAAACCAGCAACAAATGGCGTCATGATCTCCTCCATAACCAACCTAGAAACGCGAAGCTTCCTCCATTGATGCACCATCACGAAGCTTCGTCCATCACCACCTGCAAATCAAACACAGAGAAACCCAACACAAAATCGCGTCGCCAATAGCCAGGGCAAAACCATAATTTCCCTCGTGCTTTCATCAACTTGCAAAGAGGGAACCACAATCGCGAAAAGCGAAAACAAAGAACCTAACTCGCGTGTTCGTCCATTCTAGAACCACCAACCTATCTTCATTCCTAAGCCTTACCACCAACAGCAATCCAAAACCTGTAATTCCCAAAATCACAAAAACTGCAGCGCCTTCATCTTCCATTAGCCAATGCTTCTTTTTGCTTGCGTAAAACCTCAAATTGAACTTGTAAGAAGCACTAGCATCCAACACGCCACCACAGGAGGAATTTCCAGCGCCTTCATTCTCATTCACGTCCGGCGCGGCGCAAGCTCCTTTGCCTCATCTGTAGAACCCTAATTTGGGAGAAAGGGGGCTGCCACGTGGCAGTCCTTCATCTGTAAATTACACGTAATGAGACCACGTCATTAAAAATTTCGCAGCCAACAAACCAAGACACACAAATTTTAACTACGTCCACTGAATTTAACGGTAGGATCAAAATAAACTCAATTTTATAGAAAAAGGGACCTAACTGGGATAAAAAAAATACGAGGACCTATTTGAGACAATTCTGCACAAATAGGGACCTCCGAAATGATTAAACCTAAATTAATCTGTTAGGGTTAAATAATAATAATTAAATATGTTTCAAGTTCTCAAACTTTAGCGTGAAATTAGGATTCATTTATATTATAAACTTTGATATAATTAGGTATCTAAACTTTAAAAATAAATAGATATAGTCATCTTAACCCAATTGTGTCACCCTTTTTTCACATGTCAAGCGCATTTAACACTAGCGTTTGAGCTATCACTAGTGCAGAAAGGGCTTTTGACGTCTGTTATTTTGGGCTTTTAACGTCGCATCCCGAACCGACGTCTTTATGGGTGACGTTAATGGGACGTCGGACTTTGCAGGTCCGACGTTGTTATAGACGTCGGTTAAATGACATGTCCGACGTCTATAAAGACGTCGGACATGGCACTAACTGACGTCTACGGGCACTATAAAGACGTTGGACATGGCACGAACCGACATCTAAGGGCACTATAGAAGTCAAACATGGCATTAACCGACGTCTACTGAGTTTTCGTTGTGTTTTAATGCAGTTTTGCTCGTGTCTTTGGGTAGTGTAGTAACACCTTCCTTTGCTAGTTTCTTCGCAAGAAAAAATTGTGTCTTTTGGATCTCTTATGGAATTTCAACCAAAAACCGAACCTGGGTCGTCCCCTAGTTCCATTCCAACCGCCAAAGAAAAAGAATACGGTGACATGAAAACTAGGCAAGGACCCAGGTTTGGCTTTAGGTTGAAATGCCATAAGATATTCAAAAGATGCAAGCTTTTCTTACGAGGAAACTAGCAAAGGGAGAAGGTGCACTACGCTACCCAAAGACACGAGAAAAACTGCACCAAAACACAACAAAAACTCATTTTAATTGGTTTAAACGAAAGATAATGCATCAAAGACTACTTTAATCGAAGTAAAAGTAAGTTTAAACGATTCAAAAAAGATAAAACTCACCTGGAAATGCAATGTCGCAGAAAGAAAAATCGAAGGAAGACGATGAAGTGCGCGTAACTGCTGGTTCGCAATGTCTTACTTAACAGGAAATAAGACATCAGTTGCCCCAAAGACAAATGTCTATTCTTGAATATATGTTGGGGACCTCACTAATATGACGTCCATTCGATTTAAAAATTAATATTCGTGGTATATATAGACGTCGGTTGTAGGGGGAGCTGACGTCTATAATCGCATATAAACGTCGGGGTGGCGGGATCAGACGTCTAGATGGCGAAAAGAAATGATTTTTCACCTACCTGTCAAACATATAAACGTCGGTTCGGAGGGGCCCTGATGTCTATAATATTATAGAAGTCGGTGTGTCCCTCCTAGAGGACGTCTATATGGCAGAAAGAAATGACTTTTCACCTACCTATCAGACATATAGACGTCAGTTAGTAAGGCCCTCGATGTCTATAATATTATAGAAGTCGGGGCCCTCCGAACCGACGTCTACATGCCCAACTTATTTACAAAAATACCACAAGTCAATAATTTACATTGGGTGTTTTCTGGTCCGACGTTTATGGGGTGACGTTAAATCCCAATTATTCACTAGTGTATTTACATTGTGTGACACATTTTAGCTCAAATGTCAATCTAGAAGGTTTTTTGTTGTATTACCTTGCACCTAGATTCATCACCAGCAGGGACGATCTTAAAAGATTGTTTTTGGAGAAATTCTTCCCAGCATCAAGGACTACGGCAATAAAGAAAGATATTTCTGGAATCAGGTAGCTCGATGGTGAAAGCTTGTACGAGTACTAGGAGAGGTTTAAGAAGTTATCTACAAGTTGCCCACACCACTACAGGTTTACGAAAGCCAGAATAACATGGAGAGGAGTATGATTGATGCTGCTAGTGATGGAACGCTTGGTGCATGATGCTTGTTGGAGCCAAGCATTTGATTGAGAAGATAGCTTCCAACTCCCAGCAGTTTAGTGCGAGAAATGATGTTATTGTGGTGAGGGGAGTTCATGATGTTCCTACTCATTCTTCATCATCTACGGATAAGAAATTAAAGAGCAAGCTTGATGCTCTTGTGAGTTTAGTGACACAGCTGGCCAGTAATCAGAGACCTGCATCTACATTTGTTGCACGTCTATGTAGAATCTTCCCTTCTAGTGATCATTATACAAATGTGTGTCCTTCTTTGCAGCAACCAATTGGATCAGATGCTCCTCAAGCCTATGCTTCAAACATCTATAACAACAGGCACCCACAACAGCAAAATTATGACTTCTCAAGTAACAGATACAACCTAAGATGGAGGAATCACCCAAATCTGAGATGGTCCAATGCTCCACAGCAATAGCAGCAACAGTAGCAGCAACACCCACCACCATTCCAAAATGTTGCAGGTCCGAGTAGACCTTATGTGCCTCCACCTGTCCAGCAATATTAGAGGCAACAAGACATACCTACCCAGACAGTTCCTCAACCTTCCACTTCTTTTGAGCCTACATTAGAGGAGCTACTGAGGCAGATGACAATTCAGAATATGCAATTTCAACAGGAGACGAGAGCTTCCATTTAGAGCTTAACTAATCAGAAGGGGAAGATGGCTACACAACTCAACCAAGCACAATCTCAAACTTCTGACAAACTTCCTTCTCAGACTGTGCAAGATCCGAAGAATGATAGTGTCATTGCTCTGAGATTTGGGAAGCAAATTTTTATACCACTAGTGCCACCTCCTACACCCAAGGTTGTCAAACTCGAGAGTTTGCGTAAACTCGTGAGAGTCTAGTAAACTCGACTTGTAAGCTCGTAAGAGTTTACTTTGCATGAAAAAAAAATATATAAATAAAATCCTAATTCAAATAAGATAAAAAAAATTATATAAATTCAAATAGATAAGTTTCTTCACTAAAAAATAAAATATCCAAGAGCTTAAAAGATTGTGGCAGCACAATATTTTCAACAGTGCAGTGTGCAACATTTTATTTTTTAAAAATAAAATGAATGGTGCATTGTAGAATGGTGCAGTGACATAAAATTATTAAAATATATGTTGTTGTAAAACAAATTATTAAAATATATGTTGCAATGATGTAAAGTTTACTCATTAAAATACTTGCTCTTAAAACATAAAACCGAGTTAACCTACACTTATGCAACCCGCAAGTTCGAAGACGATACAGCGAGATCGAAGGCAAGGTCGATGACAAGGTCAACGGCGAGATCGACGACAAGGTTGACAGCCAGATCGATAGACAGCGCGAATGGCGGGAACGAAGGCAAGATTGAACGATGAGAACGAAGGCGGCGTGACGGAAGGCAAGATAAACAGCGTGACGGACGGCGAGTTTGAACGTCGAGATGGACGGCGCAACGTAGGGCGAACCTGATGAACGAGGGTGTGGCAAAGGGCGAGATCAAACACAAGATCAACAGCCAGAGCGCGAGAACGAAGATGAACAGTGAGCGAAGATGAACAGTGAAAACAAAGATCCCAAAATCGCAAAATCGGAACCAGGCTCACGATTTTAGGCGAGTTTAGCGAGTCTACCACCGATCCTACACCAAAAGCGAGTTTGCTTACGAGTTAACTCGAAAGCACTGTGTGAACTCGTAAACTCGACTGAGTTAACAAGTTAACTCACGAGTTCGATAACAGTGCCTGCACCTACACCTGCACCTCAGCCTGACTTTGCTACTTCTCAAAGAAAAGAGGATCAGACAGGTCCAAGCAGAACATGTGAGGCAGGTGGATCTTCTTCTTCTTCCACCAGCACCACTACATCTCCTGACTTGCAACAACGTCTTATCCCTCTTCCATTCCCTCCTAAGGTAATTCCAAGCAAAAATATGAAAGAGGTGGATAAAGAGATCTTGGAGACCTTCAGGAAGGTAGAGGTGAACATACCTCTTCTTGATGCCATCAACCAAATTCCCAAGTATGCTAAATTCCTAAAGGAGTTGTGCACCCACAAAAGGAGGATGAAAGAAAATGAAAGAATCAGCATGAGCAGAAATGTATATGATCTAATATGTAAATTTGTTCCACACATTCCAGAAAAATGTAAGGTTGGTCATTAGCTTAGTTACAATGCTTTGAATCCTTGATTAGCAATAAATTAAACGTCTCTTTCACCCTAATCCAACACCGATCAACCAACTAAGCAAAGATTAATTAGGTTTTCCTAAGAATGAATTAAGCAAATGAATTGCACATGATTAATTGATTCTGCACATTATGGATTAATTGACTAACGAGAATTAAACCCAATTAGACCACTAAGCGTGTCCTAATTACAAGTGCAAAACTGATTGAAGATGATGCAAGGCAAGGCAGTTACATTAACAGCGCGAAAATCTCATGGAAACAGGGTAAAGACACTAATTACCAAACTAAACAGATTAAGCTACCTGATATGCGGGGCCCAAGCCCAATTAGCTTAGTGTAGTATTTCTTTTACTTTTATTAAAGCATGTATAAAAGATGTTAAGCATGTGGTAGATAGAAGGGACTTTTAGTCCTATATATAGACATGTCATCACCTCTTGTAATCACTTTTGAGCATCATGAATTGTTATTTTGTTGAGAACACTCTAGAGCAATTCTACCTTAAAAGTCAAGGCAAGAGAATCCCAAAGGATCTCCTCTAGCCACTTTCCATCTCACATTACCATTCTCTCATTTTCCACATCAGAATTCTCACTCCTCCACCTTACGTCACTCTCCACCAATCCATTTTAGCCTCGTGGCTTGAACAAGCGCTCACTGCCACGCGTGCTTGATTTCTTTCAAGTTGTCCACATCCTCGCTTCAACAATCTCATTCACGCGTTTTGTCCAAACCATACCACAGCAACCTCTCTCGAAGCTTTGTCTCCGCTTCGATCCAAATTCTCCATCTTCCAAGCATTTCGAGCTTCTTCCCTCACTAGGTACTCACTAATCCACATCGGTTTCCCTCGATCCACCTTTCATTTCTCCGTTTTCTTTCACTTCCACCGATTAAACCACATCTTCATCTCGTTCCACCGATTCAATCGGTGAAATACTTTCTCTCTACCGTTTAAAACGTCTAAAATCCCTAACCCTAGATTCTACACCGATTAAACCTCCAAGCCTAGGGTTCCTAGTTCTTCCGCTACCTTATCTGCTTCTCCGATATCGAACCTAAGTATTCACGGTTCAAATTGCTTCTTCGGCTGCTTCTCAGTTCTTCAGCTCAATCAAGTCCAGATTTCATAGTTCCTTGTTAATCTGCCTCGACCTGGACCTATCACTACCATTGTGAACGAATTGAAACTGGACAATACAGAACCAAGCATAGCCAAACGAAACAGAGCATTAAGCACATAAGACGTAAACCCTAAACACCAAAACAAAATTCCTTAACAAAAGCAAAACGAAATTGCAATGATACTTCAAAACACAAATGGAAAACATAAGTAGAATGGGAAAGAAAAACGTAATAACACTACAAAACGAATTGAAATTGGAAACGAAATTCTCAATGCAAAAAACTAAATTAGAGAACGGACTCAATGCAGTGAAATGAACTTCAATTAAATCTGAAAACGAGTTCATAAACAATGGGAACGAGTAAAAGAGAAAACGAAAAACCTAAAAATGAAGAGGAGAGCTCTCTTCTCTGTCCAAACCTTCTAAAACGAAAAATGCTAGAATGAAGGAGCTCAAGGTGGCTAATACATGGGCACACCAATCTAGGTCAACCCCCTCAAATTGGGCTTCTCTAAAATGACCAAAAATGGGCCCAATAGTGGTAAGTCTGCCCAAAAATACAAATCTGGTCCAAATAATAAAGGAAAAATGAAATTACAACCAAAATAAAACTAAATGCTGATGTGGACAAAAACAAATGATGTGGTTGTTCTCTTTGTGTCCCAAAATGCTTTTCCTAAAATTGCCTTGAAAATAATAATGAAAATAAATAAGCTAGATAATTCAAATTAATTAAAATAAGAATTACTAGTCAAGTTAAGCACAAATAGCAAAACTAAGGAAATATTGGACATTTAAGCACAATTCCCTAATTAAATCTAGTACAACAAACTAAGTAAAGTCGAGAAAATATTGATTCATCAGCGATATGTGATGTGTTCAAATAAGTGTGATAGGATCACCACGTGGCATCATCTGAATGGAAAAATGTAAAAGTAGGTATTCAGGACACATGGCAACATCTTGTTAAATATGATCATGTGAGTAATAGGAGTGGTGAAAAGAGACAAATAGAGAGGTGTAGGAGTAAAGTTAATTTCATGGCCATTACTAAAAAGGAAGTGAATAAGTGAAAACTAAGAATGCATTTTGCTCCTTGTAATTTTTTTTCTTCAGAATTTACTAATCTTTCCCTTATTTTGTAACTTGGACAATTTAATTTCATACTTTGAATGAATCAAAATTTAACTTGAGGTTCTTCAACAAACATTAGAATATCTAAAATAATTGATGCAACTAAAAATAACTTGTTAAGACCTTTTAATTTGCAAACTCGATAAGTCCTATTGTTATATATCCTATTTAAATCAATTATTTAAACGCAAATACATCCAAATTTCAAAATTAAACCTAAAATACAGACATAGATATGCACTCATCACACATCCCATAGTTATCCTTTTGCACTCCTGAGAAAATTGAGTTCTTTTGGGTTATTTTATCTCATATTCATCTTCAGATCATAAGAATGAACAATCCTCATGTCATCATGCAAATGAAAACATTCTATTTTTCACATATGAGTTGATATTTGAAATTACAAGAAAATCAAATATGAAATATATCACTCGAGGCAAATTTATTTATTTCACCAAGTGTATTGGTTTGCATTTTCACTCAAAGTACTCAGGTAGGTAAACTCTCTTGATATTTAACAAAAACTCTAATATTCACATACTTTAAAAACAATATGTAATTAAAGATCATAAAAACTTTTTAAAAGTTATAATAAGGCCAAAGAAAAAGTAGAAAAAGTGATATAAATAATAAGAATAAAGATAAAATTAATTATATTTTTATAAATTTTAAAAAGAATTAATTATATCTCTAAGGAAATGAATAATTACTTATCAACAATTTACTTTCAACCATTTAGATTTTGTAACATAGACCTACTCTATGCATCCACGAACCAATGATAAAAGAAAAGCATAATCAGAAATTGGACTCACGAATCAGAAACGGATTAATTAATTGAAACCAGCCAAACCATGAAGGCACTAAATAGTTAAAGCAATTAGAGATACCAAGAAGCAAAATATTGAAGTAGTCAAAGCACAAATAGTAAAAAGAAAAAAGAAGAAAGGATGACAGTATTTGAATATTAGGTAAAATAACCTGAAAGGGATAAACTTAAAATGAAATGTATCTTATGAGAATAATTAAAAAAATAATAAGTTAACTATAAATAATTTTATTTGTCTAATTCCTTGATAATTTCATATTTGGGTATATAACTTAAAAAAATAAATAAAAACACTTTTTGCCATACACGAAAAGAAAAAAAAAAGTGGAAAAAAAAATAACAGAACTTTATTATTAACAAACACTCCTCCTCGATGTGGGGTTTAATCTACCAATAAAAATCCACCATCTTCCCATCAACCAGATAATGTTCAACTCTCTGTCCCTTTTCCCTCTCTCTTTCTTCCCACCTTCTCTCATGACAGTCTCAATACAAAGAACCTTCTTCTTCTTCTTCTCCTATTGACTCGTGGCCACCACAGAGACTCTGTTGTGGATCCTCTGGTAATAATCTGTGCACTTCTTCTTTCGCTCGCCCTTTTCACTGTTAAACTGCTTCGTGCTATCTGCATGGTCAATCAGATTCATTTGTTTCTGTTGTTTTGATTTCTGGTCTCTGTCGATACTGATTTTGTTACCCTTTTGATCTATCATGGAGAAGTTCCTGCTCATCTATTTATTTTATCCTCCATGTTGGAGGTTTTCTCCCTTTCTTAGCTTGCTGGTTTTGTGGGGGGTTTTTGGCATGATTGTTCTCCTCATCAATTTAACTAACTTTTATGTTTTATCTGAAAGCTGCAGCCTTTTATGATGCTTTAATGAGAGAACCTTTCGAAGTCATCATTTGTTGTCCTTGTTTTCATAGTCACCTCATTTGTTGTCTTTGCCCATGTTGTTTTTGCTTCCCTGTTTGATTCGTTGATGATTGGATCTGTCGAAAGGGTACAGCCCTGATCTATTAATATTCATCAACGTTTTAAATTTTGAGGTGATATGTTTTTTTTTAATTCATGTTTTTACCCTATATGAATGTTGATTTTAGCTTAGAGATATATGTGCATATTTTACGATGTGATTCTCTTCATCTGGAGAGTATTTGATTTCTGTGCCATGTTGAATTTTCTTTGATCTTTGTTTTGTTACTGTTGGCAGGTGCAAAGGCCTTTAAGAGCTAAGAATTTGTTAACTTGAATTGGTGTACAGTGCTAAGGGGTTAGTTTGAAATCCAACTTGCTACTTCCATCATCAGAAGCTCACAGGTTCGATCCTTATTTTTTTCCTCGGAAAATGATGATGATGTTTGAGGAGATGGGGTTTTGTAATGATTTGGACACGATGTCTACTGTCCTCGGGGACGAGGATATCACCGCCCGGCAAACTGATCCAGAGGCGATAGTTGAGGATGATTTCAGTGATGAAGAAATTGGGGTAGATGAGCTTGAAAGGAGGATGTGGAAGGACAAAATGCGTCTCAAGCGATTGAAGGAGCAGAGTAAATCTAAGGAAGGAATTGATGCGGTGAAGCAAAGACAGTCTCAAGAACAGGCAAGGAGGAAAAAGATGTCCAGGGCTCAAGATGGAATCTTGAAGTACATGCTGAAGATGATGGAGGTTTGCAAGGCACAAGGATTTGTTTATGGGATAATCCCCGAGAAGGGGAAACCAGTGACAGGAGCATCTGATAATCTTCGTGAATGGTGGAAGGATAAAGTCAGATTCGATCGAAATGGTCCAGCTGCCATAGCCAAATACCAAGCTGATCATTCTATACCTGGAAGGAATGATGGATGCAATTCAATTGGTCCAACTCCACATACCTTGCAAGAGCTGCAGGACACAACCTTGGGTTCTCTCTTGTCAGCACTCATGCAACACTGTGATCCTCCCCAGAGGAGGTTTCCATTGGAGAAGGGTATTCCTCCACCATGGTGGCCTACAGGAAATGAAGAGTGGTGGCCCCAGATTGGTTTGCCTAAAGATCACAGTCCCCCTCCTTACAAGAAGCCCCATGACCTAAAGAAGGCATGGAAAGTTGGCGTTTTGACGGCAGTTATCAAGCATATGTCCCCAGATATTGCCAAAATTCGGAAGCTTGTGAGGCAGTCCAAGTGCCTCCAAGATAAGATGACAGCGAAGGAAAGTGCAACCTGGCTGGCAATCATCAATCAGGAGGAGGCCTTGGCAAGAGAGCTTTACCCTGATTATATTCCCCCATTAGCCTCAGGTGGAGGGAGTGGATCTTTGGTGGTCAATGATGGCAATGAATATGATGTTGAAGGGGGTGAGGATGAGCCTAACTTTGATGTGGAAGAGAGGAAACATGAGAATATTCACATGTCCAATCTGGGGATGGAGAGAACGAGGGGAACTATGGGTGTTCAGCAGGCCTCTTTTTCTATCAAGGGAGAGGCAGTTACAAATTTGGATCTTCTTAGGAAGAGGAAGGTCTCTAATGACTTTAACATGATGGATTTGAAGATTTACACATGTGAACAGCCTCAGTGCCCTTACAGTCAAGTTCAGCTTGGTTTCCCTGATAGAATCTCTAGAGACAATCATAGGTTAATTTGTGCATTCAGAGGTCCTTCAGATTTTGGGGGTCCAAACTTTCATGTTAATGAGGTAAAGCCAGTGATATACCCCCAGTCCTTTGTTCCACCCAAGTCTACTGCTCAGTCTGCTAACATGGTCCCACCTGTAATTGATCTTACTGGGCTTGAAGTTTCAGAAGATGGTCAGAAAATGATCAGTGACCTTATGGCTAACTATGAAACAAATGTTCAAGGCAACAAAAACATAAGTTCATGTAATCGCATGGCTGCAGAGAATCCCTGCCTTCGACAGCATGGAATCACTATGGAAGGAAACATCTTTGATGAGCCCAACATGTCCAATAATCATCACGTATTTTCTAGAGAAGAAGGCCAATATGGGCGGTTCAAAGCTTTGAATAATGCTCCCTTCGAGACCAATCACAACAACCATAACTTCAATTCAATGTTTGGGTCCTTTTGTGATTTGGCATCATTTGATTTCAAGGAGGACATGCAAGGAGTAGGGATGGATGATGCTCTTCAGAAACAGCCAGATTTTTCCATATGGTATCAGTGAAGATGACAAGTGGAATCCGGAAGCTCATTGTCCACATCACAAACTCTTACTTTCATGTGAAGTTCCTTCATCCAAAAGTCTTACCCAATTTTCTTCACATGTAATTATGTATGTCTAGAACTAGATATTCTATGCTTATCCTCTACAGGACTAGTATTTGTTACAATAAAAAAACTTACATGTTCCCACTAAGTAGCCCCAATGTTACGCCGTGTTCTTTTATCAATCTAGCCTGTGTTACTTAAAATCACTATTCCCTGTAAGACTGTGATATAAATAACATTTAAAAGTTTCTTCCAAATTTTAGTTTCACCACACACACACACACACATATATAATCTAAAAAATGTGTGGCGGTTTGACCCAGTAGACGGTAAAACAGTGGATAGGTGAAAGGTTTGTCCTTTATTCTGGCCTTTTCTTATACCTATCCTTTTCCATGTGAAAATGGACCCCATTGCAGTTCTGACCCCATAACAGTTCTTTGGCTGATGGTAAGTTGAATTCCATATGGATTGCTTGTTCAGACTGTGTGGTGGGGCACACCATTCACATCTTTGATGTCTCATTGGTCAATGAATCATGAAGGGCTTTTCATTGTTCAACACCATTAATGTGCTGTTCATGCGACAGGGAAAGTACAATCTCATCACTTGGCCGACGCAGCTGAACACAAGGATTTGGATAAACGTTTTACAAGATTATGTAACAGAAAAAATGCAAATAGAAAATAAAAAAGACAGTTCATCACTTTATACATTAAAGTTAATGTGTAAAATTTCTTCATAAATTTTATTTTTATGTCATACAAATTAATTTAAATTTATGAAAAAGTTTGTAAAAGTAGTACTGTACTTCTTGGAATGTTAAAATTTTGATGCCATGAATTTTGTGTCAAACTTACTTTTCTTTGCTATCAGGGCAATAGCTGGTTGAAAATAAGTGTTTGTAGAATGGCACCAGTGACATGGGTTTCAGTGAATAAACTTTATTGGTTGAAAATATGTTGACGATAATAATAGCACGTGATGAAAACAAAATTCGGGAAAGGGGAAGAGGCCGTGTTGACTCAAAAGGATCTTTAATAGGAAGAAAAGAAAATAAAGAAGAAAATAGTTTCTTTATTTGGACCAAGTATGGTTTGTGATTAATAAATGGTGGATAATAATGTTAAAACTTCAAAATTTATTTGAAATAAACACCAAACTGATAACACTAGATATGACGTTTGATCTTATCACAAGAATGACAAACATATAAATCACTATTAACAGGTTGTATCCCATCTAACGATGTTATTTAAATATAAAATAAATCATTAAGTAAAAAGTATCCACAACGAAGAAACTATAAGAAAAAACATATTTCTTTTATAAAAATATGAACATTTAATTATGCTTTTAGGTTTTATAAATATAATGGACTTTTATCTTAACATTTTAATATTTTTTGTTAATTTTAATTTTTTTAAATTTGATTTTTAAAAATAATTTTTGTGCTATTATAGTTTTTGGCAAACATTCAATCAAACAATTTTGTACCAAAGTCTGATTTGTGGCTAAAGCAAGAATGTTGTTATTTGAGAGTTTGTTGGATAAATTGTGATTGGACCTAGAAACGAAACATTGAAGGAGACTCCTTCCACCACCATAGAGTTCCCTAGTTCCCTAGTCCTTGCACCTCTCTAATTTTTTTTAATTACAAAAATACTTTTATTTACTTTTACCATTTATCTTTTTTAACTTTTTCTTAAAATTTTAATTTTTTACTTTCTTTTTCATGAAGTCACATACCACACCTTCACCCCACGCTCTTATTTTCTCTCTTCCTCTCTTATTCTCCTCTTCATCTTTCTCCAATTTTCCATATTCCTTTTTCTTCAATTTATCATTTGTTGCTTGATTTATGGTGGGTTTATGGTGCTGTATAGTTTGGTGCTTCCATTATTGTTGTCTTCGATCCAGGTCAGTAATTTTATGCACCTCTGTTCTATGTTAAATGAAGACGAAGAGAAACGCCAAAGGCTGTAGCGGATATAGGATATTCGTTGAGCCTTCAACGGATCTCGATATCCGTGGACGGATCTCGAGATCCGTTGAAGGCTCAACCGATGTCCCATATCCGTTGAAGCATTTCAACATTTTGGGTGTTTTCCTCCGTTGAAGGTCAAACGGATCTTCCATATCCGTTGAGGCCTTAGCATTTTGTTTTCTTTGTTTTTTTAGGTTTTTAATTTAATTTTATTTAGGTTGTTAATTTTGTTAATTTATTTTAATTTAATATTTTCTGTAGTATTATTTATTCAGCTTTCCAAGATTTTTTTTTTTTTTTACTTTTTTGTTTATTAATTTATTGAATTGTAAATTAATTTTTAGATATTTTAAAGCTAAGAAATTATATTTTAAGTAAATTATGTATTTATAATTAAATTAATTTTGCTTTATTTAATGAAATTAATTATTATTAATTTAATTAAAGTTAATTAATTTTGTTTTGAATTGTTTTGTTTTTAAAAGGGAGAAGGAAAAGAAATTTGATTTTCTTGGAAGAGGTGGAGTGTGGGTGTGCATTCATATATTGGTGGGAACCATTAATGAATTCTTTGAAAATTGGAGAATGTTAAAATTTTTAACACTACATCAGATTGAAGTTATGAGCCCAACATGTTTAGGCAAAATAAATATGTTTAAAAAGAAAGTTTCTTTACTTTGTAAGCAAAAGAAGAAAATTAAATGGAAGAGAACTATGCTTACATGGATTTGAACTGCGACCCTCTGCATTAAACACTCACTTCAACTATTACACCATAATTTCTCATTGGATTATATACACAACCATATCTATATAAATCATACACAACACATCATATATAAACAAAACAATAAATATATAAAACTATAATTTAATTTATTTATCCATCAATAATCTAACACCAAACTACACATAAAATGATAAAAAAAAACTAATTTATTCTATTTTATTAATTTTCATTATTATATTTTGGGTTTTATATAAAATATTTTTATCAACTTTGTTTTATTAATATTTACAAATTTAATAAATTTTTTATTGTCATGAAATTTTATTTAAAACAATTATATAATTATAATTTTTTATAGATATATAATATTGACATTGAATATTTAACAATATTATATTTCATTTACAAGATCTTTTTATTATTTTGTAAAAGTTAATTAATATTGAAACAGTAAAAAAATAGACAAATACAAGTATAAGCACGGGTGTGGACGGAAATTCAATCAAAATGAAGATGCTACAAAATATTCCATACCTATTAGGTTTGAATTTGAAGATGTGAATGAATTTTTTATTTGGAGATGGATATAAGATAAAAAGACCGGATAATAATATTTAGACAACATTTTTTTGACAACATTTGAACATCATTTATGTGTCATTCTGTGATTGGTTCATGACAGTGTTTATAATTATTATTAGGGTTAAATATGTTTTTAGTCCCTATATTTTTGGGCGATTTTGGTTTTTGTCCATTTTCAAACTAAGGTACAATTTAGTCCTTCAACTTTAGAAAACTCTAGTTTTAGTCCTTTTTACCAAATTCTTTTAACTTTATTTGCTGTTTCAAGCATGTTTCATTATAGCATTTGGATTGTTTCCACTGTTTGACACATTTTTGCTTCAATGTTAACTGAGAAACGCGTTTGAAACAGCAAATAAAGTTAAAAAAATTTGGTAAAAAGGACTAAAACCAGAGTTTTCTAAAGTTGAAGGACTAAATTGTACCTTAGTTTGAAAATGGACTAAAACCAAAATCGTTCAAAAGTATAGAGACTAAAAACATATTTAACCCTTATTATTATTGATTATGAAGTAATTTTAGACCAATCACATAATGACACGTAGATAATGTTCAAATATTATCAAAAAAATGTTGTATAAGTATCATTATCCAAAAAGACCCGTTCTCGCCCCCATTCCATTGCTATCACTAGCAGGAAGCTTATTTAAGAGATACCCTCTATCAGTATTCCATTACAAAATTCAAATAAACATTAACCAATGCTCATATATGCACACCATAAATTCAAATAATTACATCAGTAATGAAAATAAGTAAAAGTCCTATATGTGTTAACAAAAATGACATTTGACAAGTTCCTTCTCTTTGCATAAACAACACTTCAACAGAACCAACCATCAACAGCTTTGCCTAACCTGTAATGTAACCACTCCCTTGTACAGTATTATTCAAAAGATGAAACTATCATATAAGTATGGTCATCCTATAAATACTTTATTCCTTCCTTTTTCTTTCTTTCATGTACAAATGCCACATCCAATGGACTTTGTATGAAACTCAACATTTATTAGTTTAACCAAACCTAACAATTCTTCAACTCCACCATGTTTTATGCAATAGACTTTGTATGAAACTCAACATTCATTAGATCAACTAATGCTACAATGCTGCACCTCCACCATGTTTTATGCAACCCTTTGCTTATTGTTAGGGCTTTTTATTTTCAGAATTGGAAACTTGAGATTGAGATTTGGAATTATCATCTTGAGATTGAGAATTCCACTGACCATCTTGAGCCTGAGAATTAGACCTATGATAATAGTAATTCTTAGCATTCTGAATGGCTTGTCTTAGTTCAGTGTACATCTTGACAGAAGACCCGGCAAAATTACTTAAGTGAGCAACAAACTCAAGAAAGCTTGCCCGAAATCGATCGAAACCTGAATCCCAATCCTCTGGTAGGTCATCTCTCAGTAGATTATCTGATGATTCACTGCGGATATGAACATTCCAATATTTCATGTGGGGGTTCTTTGAACCTTTGCCCTGGTTCTTCTCTTGACGCGGCAAGAACCGGGCGGTTTCACCGGCCAAACTCTTCATGGAATCTAGAACATCTTGGATGGGTAATTCACCAAGTTTTTCTAACCAGATTTCACAGGTGACATATATTGGTGGAGGACCATAACTTAGGAGTGGTCGTTGGGGTCTCCTTTTCTTGCTTGTTTTTTGTTTAAGAGAGACACATTTGTAGAGCCATCCATTTATGGCCGCTAGATAGGACTTTTGAGCTCCAATCCACTTGCTAAAACTTGAGGATAGATAGTGAAGCTCACCTTCAAGATAGGAAGTAATTTGTCTGCGTAATTCAGAATTAGTGACCATTCTGGCATGGCTGTTGTTATAGGCTGCAGACATTATCTGAAACTGAAGCTTGTGGCACTCAAACATCACTTCCCACATCCGAATTAACCTGCCACCACAGCAAAATATAAACATCATAAGCAAAAAGAAAACAAAAGGCAAGAAGTTCATATCTATAGACATACCTAGGAAAAACAAATGTTGATCCATTTTAGAAGGTTATTATACAAAATACAGTCACAACCCTATGAGCATAGAATAATAATCATTTAATAGAGGCCTAGGGATAACCAATTTAAACTCTATTCACTATAAGAAATAAATAAATAACAATTTGAAACTGTGTTTCAGTTGCTGAGTGAGACCTAGAACAAACTTCTGATAATTAAAGGCACTCTAAACTGCTTTCTCATCCCTACTGAAATATCATAATATAAAGCTAACACAAAACAGCATAAAAAGTGGCCTTGGTAAAAACAAGAAGAATCTATAGAATCATACCCTTCAATCAACTCCTCAAGTTGAGGCTGGAGCTCGTTATCCCGCAATTCCTCAATCCTCTTTGATATAGAGTCTATCCTGAGAATCGCAACTCTAATTCTTGAATGCAGATCCTTGACTACAGCACGTGTTTTATCAATTTTATAAGTCTTTTCTCCTTTTGATTCCAGATGCTGTAAGACTTTACACTTCATGTCATATTCCCTTCTGATCATACCACTTGCCTGCAATTAGTAGAAATAGGTCGAGAATCTATTCAATATGATTAAACACATAAAAGGAATCGGAACTGATAGTCAGCGACAAATCTTTTGCAAGGATCCACATAATTGAGATTCAGATATTGTGACCTGAGCATAACCTGAACCATGTACACATGCACAAATGATAAATTTATGCATTCAATAATATGAAGGATGAAAAAGTGGTAAATTTAATTTGCTTTACCTTCATAATTAGTCATTTCTTTACAAATTTGTTAGTCAGTAGCTATTACAGATTCTAGGAAATTAGGGTCATTGATTTCTAATTATTAGATAAGAATTTATTGTATCTGATTCTGTAAATTGGTATAAATACATAGCACATAATTTGTATTTGACATAACATTCAAATA
Organism: Vigna reflexopilosa; assembly: GCA_027742785.1. Classification (NCBI taxonomy): domain Eukaryota; kingdom Viridiplantae; phylum Streptophyta; class Magnoliopsida; order Fabales; family Fabaceae; genus Vigna; species Vigna reflexopilosa. Next base: position 15,421,930 of record CM050926.1, on the reverse strand, counting down.
ATTTTTTTCTGTTCTTAATAATTAGGTTTATCACTCTTATATCCAACAAAAGATCTTTACTCCCTTCCTCTTTGTGTTGTTGGTTGCACATGCTTTGTCCATGATTTTACTTTAGATAAAGATAAACATTTTGCCAAATCTACGTATTTTTCTTGGTTACTCACCTTCATAAGGGGTATTATTATTTATGTCCTCAATTCAATGATATATTATTTCATCTGAAGTCACTTTTTTCAAGACTACTGATAGAGACTTATCACCGGAACCAATACAAGAAGAATATAAAGAGGATGGAAGTTAAAAGGATCTATGATAAAGTCAAAGAGTAAAAGATTAGAAGAACAAATCTCTTCAAGGCTCAAGATGATACAAGAAGCTTGAAATTCAAAGAATATGAAGATCATAGCTTAAATCATTGTAATTTTCTTTTTTAAAGTTTTAAATTTCATTGGACAAGTATATTGTCGCTGGGTGATCATTTATTTATGGTTTTACAGATTAAAAAATTTGTTGGGCGACAAGTGTCTTTAAGCGAGTGGTGGCACTGGGGGACAAGTGTGTTGTTTGGAGTCCATTCTGTTTTTCTGCTTTAGGATTTTAAGTTAATTTGTAGCCCAATGTATTTAGGCTTTTCTTTAGATTTCTTAAGTATTTAAGTCTATTTATAAGTGTCTCAAAGACAGATGTAGGACACCTTTGATTGGTCAATTTGTGAAATTAGTTTCATCCAAGAGAGGGTTCTCTTGGTTCTTGTTATAGAACATCGGTTCTTCTCAAAGATTGAATTCTTTATGGTGAATCTTTCTTAACTTATCAATTTGTTAGATTGTTTAATTTATTTATTTGGTATTCTCTGATTAATTTAACCTATTTTACAAAAGGAAACCAAATTCAGAATCCATCGTGAATCTTTCCTAGATATGATCGTATCTTTTTTGTATAAGAGCCTTTGGTTTCATGTTTTGGTTTGAATTTCTTCATAAATATCATTTTGGTATTCAAAGGAAGGTTCTAGTTTGAATTTCTTCAAAAATATTGTTTTGGTATCTAGAACAAGGTTTTGAGTTGAATTTTTTATTCTATCTTATTTTTCTTTTATATGAATAAAACCCTAAAATTTTTTAATGTTTGTGTTTGTTGTGTTTTTCAATTTAAATTGAGTATTCTGCATTTGATTCGTAGAAATTATTTGTTTTTGTGATTTTTGTTCCAATTAATTGTTTCGAAGTATTAATAATTGATATGCATGAGTTTTGGAATTTTTGAAGGGCATTATGTGTCAAATTCTAGGTTTTGTTGAATGACACTCTCTCCTAGCCAGCGTCCATTTCATCCAGCGAGAGAAATCAGAGCTTATCTTGCCCAGCGCGCTTACTCGCCCAACGGGCTTACTCACCCAACTAGCTTACTTATCTAACTAGCTTACTCATCCAACGAGGCTTGTGTTTTGTAGCATGTTCTGTGTTTGTGTGTTTGGATTGTAAAATTAAAGGGAAAAATTATTAGATCCAAAAAATTGAAAAGAATACAAAAAGAATAGAAAAGTAAGGATCCACAACAAAACGAAAATTAAAGAGTCCAATACAATTAATTTGCTGCTCAATCTTATGAATAATGGATCTGTTGAATTTTGCATTTAGTATTTATCATCGAGTTTCCACGTCAAAATTAATTCTTTTGGTAGTCTTATTTATTTATAGCTTTATTGTTGAGTTTTTAAATTTGGTTTATATAATTTATATGCAACAACTTAAGGGGATGTTAAATGTAACTAAATATGTGGGCCGTGCTCATCTCTTTATATTTCTTTGAATGAGACTCTTATATATATACATGTCCCTATGTTGCAACACACATAGAGTTTGTTTTTGTCTCTTCACTGTATATCTCAATAGTATCCACTATAGGGTATCAAGTGGACCATAAAGAATGAAATGCTACAAATCAGAATAATAATTGTCCCAACCTTGTATGTAAAATTAAAAGAACCTGTATCAAATTAATAAACTGTTTCACTGAGAAACAGTTGATATCCTTTCTAATATTGCATACACCTTATTGCTTAAATACTTGTTAAGAAAAGAACTTTTGAGCTTATTCTGACATCCAAACCATGACTTCTGCAACATCCTACTATAAAAACATAACATGGCCAAAATAAAGAAAACTCTAAATGGTGCTGAGAAATACACAGTATACAGTACCTTCACTTCATCATAGAGCTTCCTTTCCCATGCATATAATCTATCCAAGGTTGACGCATGACTTCCAGAGATCATGCACAAACTATCAAAAAGATTATTAGTAAGGTGCTCTATATCATCTTTTGAGTTTGGTCCCAAAGGGTTTCTGGATGAAGAGGATAAAGATGACATAGTCCTTTGCCAAGTTAAGTACTTAACCGAGTTTTGAGCAGGTTCTAAGAAGATGTAGTGAAACAAAGAAAACTAATATTAGATATAGGATTCCAGAAACAGCTTTCAACAAACAGCAGTTGGTCACTACAGATTGAGAGACTTCTAAAAGCTTGTAATCTCAGCAAATTGGAGAGTCGTTAGACACCAATATAAGCACAAAAAAGGTTAGGATCATGAAAATTATTAACAATTTAATTAGACCAGATCTGCTCCTGCTGAAATTCATTATAAACTTCCAATAACCCCATGCACAACTCCAACAATACAAACATTTAATAAGATATTATATTTCCTACTTATACACACAATATCTACAAAGTCCTAGTAATGTGAGAGTTCAACAGAAAAGGAATATGAAATTACCTTCTGGAAGCTGACTTGGGTCTTCCCCACATGAGAAACATGCCTTTAAAAATGAGGGTGCAGCTGAACGACCTGTTATGATAATAATTCTCATGTATAAGCTTCAAAGCATTTAATCTTGAAGTGAATAATGTAAAGAAACTTTCAAAACCTCTTATAAATTGAATTTTTTTTAAACCCAAAGAAGAATAAGATATTTTCTTCAAAGTATCATGATCTAGGTTATGGACATTTAAACAGAAGCTGCCTAGACAAAGGGTAAACAATTCTATTGTTTTAGTCAAGGCATTATTGTTGTTGTCCATATCTTAAGTGACATATATATAACAAGGAAAAGTGCAGCATATCATAAAAGCATCATTTATTTATTTGTCTCTTCTATAAATGGATTTGAATACTCTCATGTGACATTTTCACACGACTAAGAGTGACAAACAGATACCCAGCTCAAGGCATGTCAATTTTGACAGTGCCCAGAATATTTGTCAATATTTCTATCCACATGATCTTGTCAAATATCCTCCTAAAATTTCTAAAATTTAATATTATCAAAACTATAAGAAACTAACAAGGAAAGACATGGAAACTAGAGAGCTCGAAAAATTACTTTCTTTAGCTGGTAGTAGAGGACGAAAGTGCAACTTATTTGCCTCAAGCATTCTTGGAACCTCTTTACCAGATTCGGAAGCTTTAACAAAGAGGAATTCAATATCTTTCATGCCAGAAAAGATATCCTTAGGAACAACTTTTTCACTGTGATTTTCATTCTCCATCAATTTATTTGATTCGGTTGGAAGTTCAACTTCTGTAGAAGCTGTCTCTAATTGTGATACAACAGGAGAGCCCTTCTCCACATTCACATGTTCAAATTCAGAAGCAGAATCCCCTTTCAGAGGCTTAATTGTGGCAGGTGAGTCATTGGCTCTAACATGATCATTAACTCTATTAAAATTTTCAAACCTTTGGACTAGGTTATCTGTGCCAAGCTCATCATCAAATTCATCTTCAGAGTCCGTAGAGTCTTCCTTACCATGAGAAGAAACCTTCTCATCATCTTCTAATTCAGGAATTCCTTCCTCCTCCATAAGTTGTGTTATATCATCAGCATTCCCCACCATATCTTGGTGCATGACCTTCGCTTCTTGAAAAGAAAATTGATGATCAATAGGATGAAAGAGACCAAAATAATCCCACGGTGGAGTTTCAACTGGAAGAGAATAATCTCCAGCAGATGCTGATGGATCAAACTTTTCAGGGGGTTGAGCAGCAGCATCGTGTGGAGTACCTGATGATGTTACTATTCCAACAACAGGAACAGGTAGTTTTTCTTCAACCTTTTTAGAAGAACTGGAGCTAAATTTCATATGATTTGCTTGGAACTTACTAGAACTAGGAGGAGAGGGAGTTGGAGAAAAGGTTTCAGTTGTATCAATGTGTTGAGAAATAGATCGTGAAGAAAGTGAGAATTGGGACAGGGTTTTCTCAGGTGGCTCCAGTGTGGCATTGGTAATTGGTGCTTCAGGTTCTGTAAATTTTCTCAAAGCTGTTCCTGTACTTTTCAGTGACTGGACATACGAAACATGAGCAGCTGCTAAAGAGCAGCGCCCATCAAGCGCTTGCCTAACAAATTTCTTCCTTTCACGGCACAGCTGGAGTGCCTTATCATCATCCATTTTGGAGCTCGAGGCCCCCATTATCTCAAATCTAGTCTTACTTTTCGCTTTATGCAATTGTTGGTGTATAAATTCTATCTGCACATTAATTCAGCATCAAATTATTAGAGAAACAACAACTCATTATATACTAGTAGGAAATGACAATAAACACCATAAACAACACAAGTTACAGTTAAAAAGCACAAATCCAGATTATGAAACATAATAATTGTAACCAACCAGCATTCAAGTATAAACAAGTGGCAAAGATCTAACGAGTTATAAATACCAAATCTCTCCTTCAGCATATGTCGCCACAAAAGGAATAATTATGACGAACACAACGACAAAAAATCAAACTTAAAAGCAAAAATTTTAATAAAATCACCAATCCAATAAACAGCCTCCGCAGCTGCCAAAGGAAAACTGAACCATTCAGTTTCCCAAGAAATAAATCTCCAAGCAAGTTTATTTGCATATCAAAAAGGAGCAAAGAAAACAAATTACATCCTCAGACAACACTAACCTTGCACAATACACACTAAAACAGGTGATACTATTTTGACATCATAAAAACAAAAAATAAATAAATTAAACACCAAAGTTGGGGGCAAAGAGACAAGAGAACCGCATGAATATTTCCACAGCCAAAGTTTCCCAATTTAGCAGACCAACTCACATTAACTATGCATAAACGACATCACACTCTCAATCCAGAACTCTCAACTTTCCCAGTAAAACTACGAATCTGTTTGAATAATAAAGGGACAGTACAGAAAAGACAAGGGAATACAGCATACCAATATAGCAATAAAGATACGCAAACTTCACAATCCAATTCTAAACTACAGTGCTTGGAGATGCAGAAAGTAAAAAACTTCAACAGAAACAACTTTCACGGAAATAAGAGAAAACCCACCAGCAAAATATGAAAACTGACAAAGGGTAATTCTATAAAACCCAGAAAAGTTTCAATCAACCCGAATAGCACAGTGAACACACACAAAAAAAACCAAAAAACAAAAAACGAGAGACGGTAAATAGAATTTCATAAGGTTGAGAAATTTGGGGTACCTAGAGTGTGCAGTGAAGCAGTGATGCACGGCAAGAACTTGGATTTCAGCGAGAATTGTAAACAGAGAAGAACAGAACTTCTATTTTATTGTCTAGAGAGAGAATAGAAAGAGAGTGGAGGACGAATCTCGATCGGCCGATTAGATGTTTCCATGCAAAAGGCATAAAAAAGGACAAACCATCTGAGTTTAGATGTGGGCCCCACTCATGTTTGAACGCACATTGACCATTCAGTATCATGAAAATCGAAGAAAAAAACAATTGGTCTTACGTTGTCATGGAAACATATTTAAAATAAGTTTTCATCAAAAATTATTGTAAAAATGCATACAGAATATAACAAAGATGTACTAGTTACATTTTTAAAATAAACAAATAATTAATTTATACAACTTATTTGTTAAATATGATAAATATTGATGTATTTTATTTTTAGCATAATAAAAAAAGTTAATCTTTAGCTTAAAAACTTTAATTTCGAATTTTGTTGATAGCGGACCATATAAGATAGTTAGCACAATTAACCTTATGCTCTTAAGATGTTTAATGGTCTTTTACCTTTTGTTTTTTTTAATGTAAATTTAAAACTTTCAAGTTTTTTATTTTATAAATTTAAAATACTTTATAGGAGTATCTTTGGATCTAGATAGAAAGAACTTGAGTAAGAATAATTTCAATTCAAAGCACTTATGACAAGATCAAGAAACAAACATTTAAAATAACAAATCTTCTCTAAGCTCATGATGTTCCATAAAGCTTGAAATTTACAAGAAATAAAGATCATAAATTTTGTAAGTTCGCTAAGCAAGAAATGTGTTTCACTAGGAGAAGAGTTTGTTTCTATTTTTAAATTTTGAAGTTATTTTTAGGTTTGATGTCTTTGAACTTTTTTTTTTGGATTTCTTAAGTTGTTTAAATCTTAAGGACTTATATTTCAGTTTTGTTATTGTCAAAAGTAAAAAAAGTATGAGAATCTTACTATTATTGTATCATAATGTGAATATATTCTTGAAATTTTTAGGAGTATGAAAAGCTAATCTTATTTATTAATTGATAATTTAGCTATGAATGTTTTGAAAGTTTTGTTAGAATGATTGGTAATATTTTTAATATTCTTTGTAATCCATGAAAAATGTTTAAGGGTCATTAGATGTTGATTATTTCCATGTACAAGAAATTAATTTCATGAGATGTGAATCTTTTAAAGAGAAAAATAGTTTAAATGGATAGGTAAATATGGTGGGTGTAACGTAACAATGTTATGTTATGCAACCAATTATGTTTAAAGTATTCTGAAAAAAAAAAAAAAGAATAGGAACCCTGAATTTATTCTCCTTTTCCCAGTTGTCAATACCAAATTTCGTCCGGATTAGTTTTAGGTCTTACGTTTTTATCCTGATTTTCTTATTATTTATTCATTTACTTGTTTTAATCCTTATTCCTTCTTTTTATTTCTTTTTATTTTTATTTTTAATACCCTACTTTATTTTCTTTTTTCTTTTTCTTTTTTTTTTCTTTTCATAATTCTATTTTTAGTGTGGTCTTTACTTCTTATATATAATCAAGTTAGTAAAACAAAAAAATTTTAAAAAAATAAAAATAAAAATAAAAATAAAAATAAAACTTGAAACGTAGGTGAGGACGTGTGCAACACAACAAAAGGGGACAAGAAAAATGGTTGTGTCCGTGTTTGGAGCTGGCAGGTGCAGTTTTGATTTTGGCAGAGGAAACTTGGTTTTTTTTTGCAGGCCAAGAAGGACACCTCGAGGGAGAGGGGGCATACGCACCCGAAACCAAGGACAGGGGGGTACAAGGTGGGTAGAGGAGACAGTTACAAGGGGAGAAGAAAAAAAAAGATTTGAAAAGAAAAGAGGGGAGAGGACTCTAATAGCATCCATCTTCTTCGCACACAGAGGACGAACTTTCTCTATTGGCTCTCTACTCACTGAACATAGACTCTTTTGGCTCGAGACTTTCTCGGCTCCCCTCACCGGTGACCACCTCAACCACATTTCCCTTTTACTTCACCTCCAACAGATCCATGATTCACCAGACCAATCTCCATTGATCATCCTCCTTAACAAAGAAGGAACGCCCCACCATCAGCTTGAACATCCTCGACTTCCTTACCTCTAACACGAACCCTTGTTCGCATACGAAAAAAAGGAAGGAGAGCCAGCCACAAGAGGAGCTCCCAGAGTTTAACAACATAGAATAAGCTCCAAGAGGTAAGTAATACTTTGTAATCGTGCTTAGGTAAGTTAGTCTGTTGCATTCCATACTTCATCTTACACTCGCTGTTAAAGATATTTTTGCTATATCTGTGTATGATTGTTGCTTGAAAATTCAAAAGATGTGTATGTATATACCATAGTCACCTTTCCCCTCTCCATTCGAACCAACACCTGAAAAACAGAAAAAACAGAGAAGGAAGTCGTTCTCCCAACCTACATTCTTCTCCGCCACTGTAACAGAGAAGGAAACACCTCCAAAAATCTCTAGAACCACTTCACTACATCATCTTCTTCATCTCTTTGGCATAGAAGCAATTTCTAAGATTCTATATCCTACCCCAATAACATACGTAAAATCATCAAACTCCAAATCACCGCAAGACAATTTTATCTTCCTGGATGGCTGAGACGAAGGCAAAATTTGAGAAAAGGTGAAATGGTGTGGTTTGTTTGGAAGCCGTGATCTCAGGAGCGGAGAAAGCAAGTCGGAAAGGGTTCAATTCGTGGGGGTTGGTGCGGTGACGGAGAGAACGACGGCGTCATCGCGACAGCAATGGATGTCGACGATGAAGGTAGACGTCGCGACTGCAGGGCTTGGTAGCATTTTTGTGACGGTGGCTCCTGACGGTGGCAACGGGGAAGTCACGACGTTGGCTGGGTCGGCGGCGATCTGCACGAGAACGGCGTTGAAGGCCCTAATCCTAGGTTGCTGCGAAAAGAGGAGAGGGAGGCGTTGCTGCTAGCGGTGGCTTCAGGACGAAACCGCCGGAGATTCGTGCGTGCCGACAGCTCCGGCGAGAGGGGAGTAGCCGGCGAGAGCGCCCCGTGGCTAACGGTGTCATCGGTAGAGGGAGAGTGAGAGACCTAAGTCTGTTGGTTGAGAGAGGCGAACCCTGAGAGAGAGAGAGAGACGGCTTGGACGCCATGGCCAGCCATGGTTCCGGTGATACCCGTTATCGCCGGCGACGACAAGACTGAAGGAGCTGGTGGCGTAGTGGTTGGATTCGAAGAGTTGGAGGTGGCGACGACTGGGCGCGTTACGAACGACGAAATCGCCTCCTTCTTGCTCGCTGAGGGGGGCCGGGAACGGCTGGACGTTGCGGCCGACAGTGGTCGCCGGCGACTCGCGGTAGCCTGCGGTGGTCGATCGGGTGTGTGTGAGCGGCGAGTGGCTGAAGTGGACGCAGCTCTAGGTTTTCGCTCTGAGAGGAAGAGACCTCGAGACTCTGATATGTCCGGAAGCTGGGGAGGGCTCGAAATGAACAAAAAGTAAGGACCCCTATGGGGTTCCTGAATTTGGGTTCTGAGGAAAAGAGTTGGGCCGGCGTTGGGCCGAATAAGGGTCCTGCCATTTCTGCACCCCTTATTTTCCTACCCGCACCATCTTTTCTTGCTAAATAGCTTCCCCATCCAGTTTGGGTTTAAGCCTAGACTGACTCTAATAAAGTGATTTAGGCACCCCTTTCTCCTATTTTAGCACTACCACACCCTTTATCTTTATCAATTAACTTTTCCTTTTACTATTACTCTTCCTTTTGATTTAGTAGCTTATCTCTTTATCTTATCCTCTACCCTTTATCCTTTATTTAGTAATTTACCTACTTATTTTATATACCCTTAAGTTTATATTTATAAATAAATAAAAAATATATAATAAAAATTTATTATTATTTTTAAAAAAGGTTTAAGCACAAGTGCGACCATCCGCGTCAGCCTTGTGTCGAAAACCTTTTTCTTCTTCTTTTTTTTAAAATTAACAAAAAATTATTATTATTTTTAAAAAAGGTTTAAGCACACGTGCGACCATCCGTGTCAGCCTTGTGTTGAAAACCTTTTTCTTCTTCTTTTTTTTAAAAAATTAACAAAAAATTATTATTATTTTAAAAGGTTTAAGCACACGTGCGACCATCCGCGTCAGCCTTGTGTTGAAAACCTTTTTCTTCTTCTTTTTTTAAAAAATTAACAAAAAATTATTATTATTTTAAAAGGTTTAAGCACACGTGCGACCATCCGCGTCAGCCTTGTGTTGAAAACCTTTTTCTTCTTCTTTTTTTAAAAATTAACAAAAAATTATTATTATTTTAAAAGGTTAAGCACACGTGCGACCATCCGCGTCAGCCTTGTGTTGAAAACCTTTTTCTTCTTAAAAATTATTATTTTTTAAAAAAGGTTTAAGCACACGTGCGACCATTCACGTCAGCCTTGTGTTAAAAACCTTTTTCTTCTTCTTTCAAAAAAATTAACGAAAAACATAAAGCATCATCCAAACATAAGCTACAACTACGTAACCCTGATTTCTCAGTCTGACTGAGAATACGTAGGAGCAAGGTCAATCCTTGTCGGGTACAAAAAACACAAAAAAATATTTTGTTTTCTTTAGAGTTTTATTTTTCTTTTTAAGGGAAGTTAAACGTTTTTTTTTAGAACCACATTTTATTCGCGTATTTAATTAAAGGTACTGCCTTAGGGCAGGCGTTGTAGGGTGCTAATACCTTCCCTACACGTAACCGACTCCCGAACCCAGAATCTCTGGTTTTCGTGGACTGTGTCTTTTCTTTATGGTTTTCCCGTAGTTTTCCAGAATAAACTATGGTGGTGACTCCAAAATCTCCTTTTTCAAAACTCGTCAAATTGTTTTCTTTTTTTGGATCGTCGTCGTCCCGTCGCGATTTCCGGTTGCGACAGATAACGACTCCGCTGGGGAACTTCAGAGAGTCAAGCCATTTAATTATATGCGCGAATTCAATGTGGTTTTTCTTTATGTTTTTCTTCCCCTTTTCTTTATCTATGTTTGATATTTGAGTAATTGCGTGTGAATAACTTTGCTTGTTGGATATTGAACTCTAGGACAGAAAACATGCTATATCTGCCTGGGAAATTTTCTGGTTGTTTTGCAGGTGGGGGTTTGGGATGTACATTTGCATTCTCCCTTCACACACACACTTTATGCATCTATTGAGTGGGGCCCTATACCCGGGTCTGAGTGTAGTTTAGAAATAGAGGGGTTGTGTAGCGGTGCCACTTGGGATATACTTCCTGTTTGGCTATCGTGAGAACCCCAGCTAGAGTTTGTTCCCTTCACTTGTGTCTTCACACCTAGTTGATTACTCGACTGTTGTGGAGGTACTATGTTGGGAGCCATAGCTCTAGTGACCATTGACCTTCAGGTTCAGGAAACCACCCTGGCAAGAATGCATATACTCGACCTCCAATCTGAAACATTGAACCTATATTAGGACACAAAGGGAGACATGTGTATTCCTATAACCCCCACGCTGTTTGCTTTTTTGGAAAAAAAAAATAATGTCATTGCATCTTCATACTATACATGCATTTGTGTTGGTCTTGTTATTTTACTTCGTCATATCGTCATGCATCTTGTTCATACATCATTTGGTAACATGCTGGTTTTAGGGGAAATCACAGGTATTCGCTTGATCATATATAAGATGGAAGTTGATACAAGATCTGGTGCTACACGACAGACCGGTTCTGCCATTTTAAAGAAGAAACCTTGCCTAAGGATTCATGGGGGAAATCTTACAGGACTGATAAATTTAGGCAAGAGACTAAAGACCATAAAGAGGGAAACTTTCAAGAAGAGGTATGGAAATCTTTTGAGCCTATTGGAAATGGAAGTACAACTACCTGCTATCACAGCCCTAGCCCGATATTATGACTCTCCGCTGAGATGTTTTACCTTTCAAGACTTCAAGTTGGCGCCGACTATAGAAGAATTTGAGCACATCTTGGGTTTGCCACTAGAGGGTACCACACCGTATCAGCACTTGGAGCATCACGCCTCCATCCCTACCATTGCCGCCATAATGAAATTGCATCCCAAAGAACTAGAAGACAAGTTGGTAATGAGGAATCAGGTGCGTGGACTGACGCAGGGATATCTTGAACAATATTTGCATCATCTGGCCGATAGGGAAGAGTGGGAGGCTTTTATGGATGTGTTAGCCCTCACCGTGTATGGCATCGTGTTGTTTCCGAGGATAGAAGACTTTGTGGATTACACCGCTATTGATGTCTTCGTGGCAAGGAAGACGAGGTCAGAGAACCCCGTAACAGCAGTCCTCGCCGATGTGTATGGAACCATGAGTTTTTGCCATGAGAGAAAAGGGAAGAAAATCCTATGTTGCTTGCCGGCATTGTATGCATGGATGACCGCACGCATATTTAAAGGGGCAGTTGATGTCAGGTGTCCATTGGAGGATCCGTCGCGCCAGGGGCTTAAAGACAAAGGGGGCAATGAGTGGGCCCAATTCTTGGCTGGGTTGAATGAAGGGAAAGTAAAGTGGCGTCTTCCTTGGCTTGGGACTAAACCACCTATCCAACATTGTGGCAGTTTTCCTAATGTACCTCTCATAGGTGCTAGATACTGTATCAACTACAATCCCGTTTTGCTTCAAAGACAATTCGGACATCCTATGAAGGGAGCACCTTCACCAGACTATCTCATAGCTTTCTTCATCTATTATGAAGACGGACATTGCCCTGAAATGTTGAGGAGAGTCAAAAGTGCCTGGGCAGATGTGGCGCGAGCAGAAAAGGATTTGAGGATTGGAGTGGTGGATAGCCGGGTCAGTTATCACACTTGGATTCTGGAGAGAGTAAAAGAAGTCAAACTCCCTTTCAAGCCAATCAACGATCAAGCAGCTAGTGAAGGACCAGCCCAAGTCCAAGAGAGTGAAGAGGTGAAACAGTTGAAGATGGAGATGGAAAAGTTGAGGGAGAGAAACGTTAGGTTGGAAAAAGAATTACAGAGTGCGCGCAATGATTTTGTGGACATGAGGAATGATAATGAAGAAAAGTCACGGGCTTATGAAAACATTGTTAAAAGCCAGAGGGCTGAGAGGGATTATACATTCCGAGTGAAGCAGGATCTTGCAGCTGCTAGTAAAGAGTTAGCCATGAGAGTGAGAAGAATGTGGCTTTAGAAGAAGGTAGACAGTGGAAACAACTCTACGAAGAAGCCAAAAGAGATAAGCGGGAAGCCATGAAAAGACTAAGAGAAGCGCAAGTTCAGGTACAAGAAGTGGGGCATCAGATGAAGGAAATGGCTACATCATTTGAGGCGGAGTTGAATCAAGAGCGTTGGAAGCTAGCGGAAGCTGAAGAAGAATATCGAGCCATGTTAAAACAGATGGAGGATTACATCGAAGAGCGAGAGGAGCGATGGAGATCCATGGAATTTGAAGAAAGGCATCAGGCCTTGGTAAAGAGAATGGAAGAGCACATCGCAGAGCAAGAAACGGCTGTAAAGCATTAGAAGGAAAGCTTCTCTCAGTTGGCTGCTTTGGCAAATGGTGCAATTGAGGACATCCCTCAAATGGTGTTGGAAGCTGAAGCAAGTACTCACTTTTGTAGCCCGCCAACGGAGATAGAGTTTTTTATTAATCATTGTAAATGGTTGGTAGGCGAGATGAAATCCCTCATCACTCGGGCTAGGGCATGATGTATTTGGAGTTCTTTGTATTTTGTTTCCCTTAGGAAATGTAATGAACTGGTTTTCTTTTAAATGAAAGATGTGGGATGTTTGTTTAGTATCTGCTTGTGTTAATTTCCATCAGTTATGCCTTTGTCATCCTGTGATTTCCCCCCTATTACTAGCATGCATCATCTTTTCTTGAGTTTAGCATGTTTCATTTGCATCTAATCAATTAAAATAATAAAACAGCACGAGTGAGAAAAAACAACGGCCAAATTTCCACGACATCCATATAGGACTCGAGCCAATTCAAGAGCCATGGAAAGCTGGGAGGAGTCACAACAATCTCTCAAAGCGGATGTTGGCCAGTTGAAAGACCAGGTCAGCCAGATCTTGGCAGCTCTTGAATCCATGAAGACTACTGGAGAGTCTTCATCTGCACACATTGAGGGGAATGCTCACCTTTATCCCCAAATGTTCAATGCTGCGAGCCAGTCGGTTCCTTTCCCACTGTATGGGTTGCCCCCAGGTTATACACCTCCCGCAGGGGAATACTTAAAGGCAGAGCATGCCACATTCTCATTTCCCACGACTGTTAATATACCGCCAATCGGCACTCAGGGACTTGTCTCAGTGTCGGCTCCTATGGGGGGGACAGGAATGAATGAGGCAAACACGGCTGAAGGAATACGGGTGACCCCAGTACCACATGTGGTTGCTAAGGAGGATTCTTCAGCCGGAGCTGCGCCACACGCCACGGTGGTTGGAGGGTTTAGTAGCCTCATTGGAGCTAAGGGTAGGCTGGAGAGTCTGGAGGCGAGATTGAGGGCTGTCGAGGGGGTTGAAAGCTATGGGTTTGGAGATATCGCAAGGCTGAGTTTGGTTCCGGGTGTGAAAATACCGCCTAAGTTCAAGGCGCCTGAGTTTGAGAAGTATAAGGGTAACACTTGCCCTAAGAGCCATGTGATTATGTACTGCAGAAAGATGGCTGCGTATGCTCATGGAGAGCAGCTACTCATCCACGTCTTCCAGGAAAGTTTGGCTGGGGTAGCGTTGAATTGGTATACCCACCTAGAGCCATCCCGAATTCGCTGCTGGGCGGATCTGGCTGATGCCTTTGTCAAACAATACGTGTACAACACGCATGTCGCACCCGACCGTCTGCAGCTGCAGAATATGACAAAGAAGGACAGTGAAACCTTCAAAGAATATGCCCAACGATGGAGAGAGTTGGCTGCGCAAGTTGAACCACCGTTGTTTGACAAAGAGATGGTGGCGATGTTCGTAAATACACTCCAGCCACCCTTTTATGAGCATATGGTTGGGAATGTATCTGTCAATTTTGCTGACACCATCATAATCGGTGAGAGGATAGAAATCGGGTTGAAAAACGGGAAGATAGCCTATGGCCCACCTCAAGCTACAAGCCACAAAAAGCCCAGTTTCAATCCGGGGAAGAAGAAAGAAGGGGATGTACATGCAGCGTCGGTAATGCCTATGTGGAGAGGTCAAGCCCCCACTCCCAACTACCGACCATACTTGAGTCCACCGCCCTATGCTGCTAACGCCTCGTTTGCTCAACAAACTAGGCCTCAACAACAACAGGTGTATTATCCATCGCAGCGTATCCCAACTGAAGCTTGGAGAGCTGGGGCAAGCGCGAGTCCGAATCTGAATGCGGGTCAAAGCACCAACCCCAGAAGAAATCAGTTTATTAACTTCACCCCTATCCCTATGACTTACACGGAGTTGTTACCTAACCTGGTGAAAAAGGGTCTGGTTGCCATTTGCCCGATGAAGCCTGTACAACCCCCGTACCCCAGGGGTTATGATGCAGAGGCCAGGTGTAATTATCATGGGGGAGGCGTGGGCCACTCAACCGAGCGATGTGTAGCTTTCAAATACAAAGTACAAGCTCTGATTGACTCAGGTTGGTTAAAGTTTCAAGAAGATAAGCCCAGCGTCGAGGCTAGTCCGTTGTCTGGGCATGGGAGTTCCTCGACGAATGTCGTCGAGGTCGAAAAGCCTGACCTGATAAGAGACGTGGGCAAAATCCGAAGTTCTAGGAAGTTTATCTTAGAAGCTTTGTTGAAGGTGGGCCTAGTGAAGGGCGATTATGATCGGGGCATAACATGCGCACTCCATCCGGATGAGGAGCACTCTATTGAGGAATGTGTAGAATTCGAAAATTTGCTGCAAGATTTACTTGACAGAAATCTGATGCAAGTATGCCGCAAGGCCAGAGAGGAAGAAGTGTTTGCATAAACTGGTGGAGAATCTGATGTAACTCTGCCAGAACCGTTGGTGATCCATTTCACTAGGACCACCCCTGTACCGGTAACTGAAGAAAATTCGTCTGTTGTCATCCGAGTACCATCTCCCTTTCCTTACAAGAACGAGAAGGTCGTCCCGTGGAGATATGGGGCAATTGCGTTAGATGAGAGAAATGATGTAGATCCGGCTGTTGAAAACATATCAGGCATTTGTGGAATGACCAGAAGTGGACGACTCTTTACACCACCAGAGTTGGTGAGAGAAAGAACCAATGATAAGGAAACAACAATGGCTGCAAAAGCAAAGGAGTTCTTGAAAGGGAAGAGTGTGCAGGCGGAAGAGACCCTTGACAAGGAGGAAAAGAAGGAAATATCCGAAGAAGAGGTTGGTGAATTCCTAAAATTCATACAGCAGAGTGAATATAAAGTGGTGGAACAGCTGAATCGTATGCCCGCCCGGATCTCTTTGCTGGAATTGCTTATGCATTCTGCTTCTCACCGTAAGCTGTTAATGAAGATACTCAGTGAGGCTCATGTGGAGCAAGGTATTTCTCTGAACAAGTTCGAGGGCATTGTTGGCAATATTGTTGCTAATAATTACCTCACCTTTACTGATGAGGAGATACCTATTGAGGGAAGAGGACATAACAAAGCTCTGCATGTCTCAGTGAAATGCCTGGATCATGTAATAGCACGTGTCTTGGTGGATAATGGCTCCTCCCTGAACGTCATGCCGAAAGCAACATTGGAGAAGCTACCCAGTGATGGAATGCATATGAAGCCGAGCTCTATGATTGTGAGAGCTTTTGATGGTAGTAAAAGGGAAGTGATGGGAGAGGTGGAACTGCCGGTCCAAGTTGGTCCGTGTATCTTTCAAGTGACATTCCAGGTCATGGATATCCTCCCGGCCTATAGTTGTTTGTTGGGTCGCCCATGGATCCATTCTGCGGGGGTAGTGCCTTCCACACTGCACCAGAAGCTGAAGTACGTCATGGGAGATAAACTAGTGATAGTGGCAGGAGAGGAGGATCTCCTAGTGAGCGGGCCATCATCCACACGCTATATTGAGGCAGCCGAGGAAGCTCTCGAGACAGCATTCCAATCTCTGGAGATCGTGGGAAATACCTACGTGGAGCCTTTCCCGGTCAACCCGCATCTGTCGCGTGCCTCTATCATGATGGCCAAGGTCATGTTGAAAGAAGGTTATACGCATGGGAAAGGTCTGGGAAAATATGGACAGGGCGAACATTCCCTCTGGAGGTCGTCGAAAACAAGCATAGATATGGCCTGGGATATAAGCCCACCAAAGAGGACAGGAAAAGGCTGATGGAAGAGAGGAGAGAGCGCAGTCTGGCTCGGGCGGAAAGACGGGAGCCCAAGGGGGGAAAGATTCGTGTCTGTAACCTCAAGGAGAGCTTTCGCAGTGTTGGATGGGTTAACACTGGCCAGATAGCAGCCGTGGAGAATGAAGACGGAGCGGAAAGCTCAAGTTTCGTGCAGGCTTGCTCCCCAGAGGCACAACTCGACAATTGGGAGATGCGCGATTTATCCGTGATGTTAAAATTGAACAAGATGTAATGATTTTAACTAATCCTATAGCTTTACCCAAGGCTTTAGGATTCGTGACTTATAGGTTGACGTTTTTTAGTTTTATGCCCAGCGTGATAATCAAATCGTGTTTGTTTGTGTTTTTATCATCATTTTGCATTCTTCAACGTTTTCCTATTTATTTATTTCCTTTTCATAAACTTAAATAATGCAGATATGACAATGAATGTTTTGAAAATAACCATGTCGATATTCCTAATTTTGAGCACCCTATCAATAATACGGAAGATGATTGTAATGATGACCCGGAACCCTCTCCTGAATTGTTGAGATTGGTGGAACAAGAGTCTAAAGAGATAAAACCTCACCAGGAAGATGTTGAAGTACTCAATTTGGGAGAGGAGGATGAGGTAAAGGAAGTGAAGATCGGTACAAGCATGAAAGCAGAAGTGAGAGAAAAGTTGCGTGCCTTACTGAAGGAGTTTAGAGATGTGTTTGCTTGGTCTTACAACGACATGCCAGGTCTAGACACAGATATTGTGCAGCACAAGCTCCCACTCAAGTCTGAATGCCCACCGGTGAAGCAAAAGCTAAGAAGATTGAAACCAGAAATGTCCTTGAAGATCAAAGAGGAAGTACAGAAGCAATTCAATGCAGGTTTTTTGGCTGTGGCGAGATACCCACAATGGGTAGCAAACGTTGTGCCGGTGCCCAAGAAGGATGGCAAAGTTCGAATGTGTGTCGACTATCGTGATTTGAATCGTGCAAGCCCAAAAGATAATTTCCCGCTACCACACATCGATACTTTAGTGGATAATACGGCCAAGTTTTCACTGTTTTCATTTATGGATGGTTTCTCGGGATATAATCAGATCAAGATGGCGCCTGAGGATATGGAAAAGACAACCTTCATCACTTTGTGGGGGACTTTCTGTTATAAAGTGATGTCTTTTGGGCTCAAGAACGCTGGGGCAACATATCAAAGAGCAATGGTGGCACTTTTTCATGATATGATGCACAAGGAGATTGAGGTTTACGTGGATGACATGATTGCGAAGTCCGAATCGGAAGAAGAACACATTCTCGATTTGAGAAAGTTATTTGAAAGATTGAGAAAGTACAAACTCAGGTTAAACCCCGCCAAATGCACGTTTGGAGTAAAATCCGGGAAATTGCTGGGCTTTATTGTCAGCCAAAAGGGGATAGAAGTTGATCCTGACAAAGTGCGAGCGATAATGGAAATGCCTGCGCCTAGAACGGAATAGGAGGTTCGAGGTTTTCTGGGTAGATTGAACTATATTGCTAGATTCATCTCCCAATTAACCGCTACTTGCGAGCCATTGTTCAAGTTATTACGAAAGAATCAGGCTGTGGTTTGGAATGAGGATTGTCAGGCCGCTTTTGAAAAAGTCAAACAATACCTGCAAGACCCTCCTGTGTTGCGTCCACCTGAGCCAGGAAGGCCACTCATTTTGTATTTGACTGTATTGGATAAGTCAATGGGTTGTGTATTGGGCCAGCATGATGAAGCCGGGAAAAGAGAGCACGCTATATATTACCTGAGCAAGAAATTCACAGATTGTGAACAACGATATTCCTCGTTAGAGAGAACTTGTTGCGCATTGGCGTGGGCTGCTCATCGCTTGAGGCAGTACATGTTGAGTCATTCCACCTGGTTGATATCCAAGATGGATCCAATCAAGTATATTTTCGAAAATCCTGCTCTCACTGGAAGGATAGCTCGATGGCAGATGCTATTGTCCGAATATGACATTGTGTATGTTACTCAGAAATCCGTTAAGGGTAGTGCTCTAGCGGAATACCTAGCCCATCAACCCATTAGTGATTATCAGCCAATGCAACCTGAATTTCCCGATGAAGATATCATGGCTCTATTTGAAGAGAACCAGGAAGACCGAAATGAGAAAGCATGGACAGTATTGTTTGATGGCGCCTCGAATGCGATGGGACACGGCATAGGGGCAGTGCTTATCTCTCCGGAGAATCAGTATTTACCGGTGACAGCAAGACTGTATTTTGATTGCACGAATAACATCGCCGAATATGAAGCATGTGCTATGGGTATTCGAGCGGCAATTGAATCTAAGGTGAAAATTCTGG